>JAJPUD010010916.1:0-58026 GCA_023553655.1 Myrmecobius fasciatus | reverse complement strand
CCAACCCCACCCAGAACCCCTTCCCTTAACTCCTTCTTTCTCAGAGTGGCCCCCTGTCCTCCCCTCACACCATCTTGGAGCCCTAGCCCCGGACCCTGGACTCCTTCATCACAAAAGCTCTTGTGTCTGGTGTCCTCTGCTACGGTAGTCAGGCTGCCTTTTCTTACAGTGCCCCAGCTCTTGGACCTCTAGCAATGTTTCCTTGCTCCTGGTACCCTCCTCCCTATCGCAGCTCCCCTGCTGCCCCCTGCCAGTGACATCTGCCCTTCCCTCTCTACCCCATCACTTCCCCTGAATGCTCCATTTGCCACCACCCCCCATATCCCTTACTTCTTAATCTCCCTACAGTTCCTATTGCCCCCTCCCCTGGCCTCTAACTGCCTTCCAGTTACTGGTCATCCCAGACCTTTGGGCCATAGGGTCTCTCACAACCCTGCCCTCACACCTGCTGCTTCAAGAGGCCCAGCCACCAATCAACCCTTCTATTTACACTAACCCTGGCCCATCATCTTAGATACATTCCTTTAATAGCATCCCCTTACTATAATGCACTAGCCCCTCCTGTGCTTTCAGAATTTCAAACCTTATTAACACACCCCAACTCACTCTCACCTGATAGCCTCCCTCCCTTTGTCCCTACAGGATAGGGCCTAGATCTCATACTCTGATTCACTTTGCAAGACCATACCATCTTCTCTTACTCCCTTACCCTGAGGAGTGGGTTGGCATCTTCTCTCCTGCCCCCTTCCCAGTGTTTACCGCCCCCCTTCTCTTATCCTTGATTCTTTTTTACTCAGAACCACTCCTCCAACTTAAATGCCCTAACTTGCCTACCATTGACTCAGCTCCTTCTTTTTCCTCCTTAGGGTAGTATCACTACCCTAAATCCATTTACTCAGGAAAGGATTTCTTTTTTTTTTCTGAGAAAAAAAGACTTGGTGGTCTATCGTGTCATCTCATTTCTTGTCGATCAGGATCCTTCCTGTCTCTACTTAAAAAAAAAAAATCCTCTTGTATAGCCTTTTATTCTTTTATGGAAAATTTTGGTCTTTTTGGGGTCCCAGACTGATATATACTCTGTAAGACCTCCATTAAGACCTGGCTTATCTTTCATAACCATTTCTTTCCACTTCCATCTCTAGCCCTCAGTTCTGCCACTGATTCAAGCTAGCCATTGAAGCTATTAAGTAGCCCTGACCTGAAGGTAGACCGTGGAAGGGTTAAAGGCCAGCCCTTCCCTGCTGAGGTTACTCTGACCAACTTGCTCTAGCATCATGACTGCATGCATCATAGCCAGATCTCACCATAAGCAGTCAAAGCTGTCATTCTTTATGGAAAGTCTGATATTGTTCCCTTTACCTAGATATCAATGATTTCACTAACTAGTTGATGACTTTAGGTGGAGGGATTAGGCCTGTGTTCTCAAAGGTAGGCCCTCCCATCATCCTGTCCTAGGACATGCCCTCCTGGAACCCTTTTCATCTGCCCCACTGATGTTTCCTCCCAACCCCCTCCAGACTCTCCCTGTCTTACTGCCCCTCCCATTCTGATTGTCCTCATCTTTCTGCCCACACTGAACTCCATTGTCCTTTAAAAGCTTGTGACCCTCAGTTCAGAGAAGGAAGTGAGTCGATGGACCATTTTGGGGTATCAAAAAGCTCTGAACTCTGCCTGCCTTTAGAGCCTTCCTTATGCCTTGTGATTTTTGGGGGAACTTTGCCCCTTCCCACTGCTTCTGAGGAGGATATAAAACCGTTGCTCAGCCCTGTGCTTAGAGCATAGGAGTTTGATAAATGCTTGTTGATGACTATATCCTGGAAGCTTGGAGGACATTTGCCCTTAAGCCCTTAGAATTTCGAGTCACAGCTGTGTTCAGATATAGTTCTGCTCAGATTTAGATTTAGATTTTTCTGATTGCACGTTACAAATCCTGATGGAACAAGATGAACCACAACTGAAACTCATTTCAGTAATTTAGTAACAGACTTGGAGAAGCCTCACAAACTAATCATTGGTTTGTACCTTTGTGTCATGATAAGCAAGCACCTCAATTTCCTCCCATTTATTGAGATGACTGGTTTCATATCTGGCCTTTGAGTGTGGTCATTTCTGTGCCCTGCATCCTGTCTAGTACTGTTCTATTTCAACATGATGATAGCCAGGGCTTAGTACAGGCCAGGTCCCCAGAGATGCTAGGATCATTATAGTTAGTCTCTGGTAGTTTGTAGATCTTAGTTTTATTTTAGAGGACAGATAGATAGCTGGTTTCCTTTCTCCCCCCACTTCCAATCCCCTTATTTTTCCTGGGTTTGGAAGTTTAAGATTTAGAAGCTAGGGAATAGAACCCTTCTTGGGAAGTAGTAATATCAGCATTTGAGAATTCATCTGTTCTGTTTTTATGTATGAGATGGTGTTAAGGTTTTGTAATAACATTAGTTTGCCTCCCTGCTTATTTGAAAGTGTGACTATAAATTAGTAAGGTGCCTGGTTTCTTAGCGACCAGCTATATGAGCCGGTACTTAGCTACAATCTAGGTGCTCTCCCTTTCAAAGAAAGCACCTTGCAAAGAACTTGATACCAGGAGCTGTTAAGTTGTTCAAATCATTTTTGGAATTGCCGTGAAAAACCTATGGTAACATCTTCTAAGCATCCTCAATAGGGGCATGGTCAACTGTTTGACAGAAATTCAAATCGGGGAGCCCCTTGCTTGAAAGTGACCACAGAGCAATAAGACCAAATCTTAGTTTGTTAGCTGATACTTAAAGGCAAAATTAAAAAAAAAGGGGGGGGGGTTTGCACTGACAGCTACAATCATTTGTATGTATATCCTCAGGTATAGTTATTTTAAAACATTAAAAAAATTGCAGCACAATCTCAATTTGTAATCAGGCTTTACATTTTGGTATTAAACACATTGCAAGTCATAATAACCACTCTCTTATGTAATGTTAATGTTTTGAGACCTTTTCCAGTTTAGTTTAACAAAGTTTTGAGGTTTGATAATGGTGAACACAAAGGTATGTCTTAGGAACCTATAATCTTATAGAAATAAGAAATTGATTTAATCCATCTATTTTCCTTTTTAAATGATAAACTTGAGAAATAACCCCAGATGTGAACATTTTTACAAAGAGAACAGAAAAAGAAACTTGTATATGAAATAGTAAATGTCTTATTTATAGCTTAAAAAAAAAACCACACGTAAATTTAACAGAATAGTATCAACATTGCCCTGCTTATCTAATGTCTCCTTCTGAACTTTTGTTTTCTTTTGTGATTTTTTTAAATGTTTAATTGAATCTTTTCATTCTTTTATCTTTTTTTGTGTGTCATGATTACTATCCCTCAATCTCTTCAATTCTTCTCAAAATACAGTTTGTTCCAAAAATCTTGGTTCCATTTTAAGCTATTACAGCTTTTGGAACAATCCCTAAAAGTTTCCCTCTCCTGTCCCCCAATAAATGAGACTAATCAAGTAAAATTTATATATTGTGTCTGAAAATGTTTGTCTCATTCTGCACTTAAAGCCTTTGCCAAGAAATGGAAAAGTGTGGGCCATTGGCAAATAATGGTTATTAAATGGACCAGAGTTCTTAAATCTTTCAAATTGTCTTTTTTTTTTTTTTTTTCCTTTTATTGTTGCCCTGGCTCTGCTCACTTTCCTCTGCATCAGTCCACACAAGTATTCTCAAGTTTCTCTGAATCTGTCCCTTTCTTCATTTCTTAGCAGAGGAATAATATTCCATTATGTTAACATGCCATTTCCCAGTGGATGGGCAAAAAAGAAATGTCTGCAAAATAATTAGTAAACAACATAAAACAATATATAATCAAAATTCCCAAATAGGGATAAGGTATGTAACTTTGTAGCTTTGGTGTACATTATCAGAAATGTGTATGTTCATTTTTTTTAATACTAAAAACAAAATTCTAAAACTCCGTAGTAATCACTCGGTTAACAAGTGTTTATTAAGTACCTACTGTATATGTACAGAAGGTTTTAGGCACAGATTTAAAGCCCAAAGTGAACTAGTCCAGGGGCCTCCAAGAGTTTACACATAGCACTGTACAAAATAAACACATGCTAATCTGAGGAGTCCCCAGCAGCTGAGGCAGATCAGAAAAGGCCTCAAGTAGGTGGCTATTGGATCAAGTTTGGCTAAGAGATAACAGTATGGAGGGAGTATATAATAGACCAGGGGAGAAACTGATAGAACTTTTTAAAAATCCCATATATTTCTAGCAGACATGCAATGTGTGGTCTATGCAAAAAATAACAATGAAATTGTTCTTGGAAAGGTTTTTCTTCCAAACCCTCTCCTCATGATGGTCTCATCAGAAGTACCTTTACTTCGGGGGAATTTTTTTTTTTTTTTAAATGGTAAGTCAGGTCATTTTTGACAAACATTTATTGAACCAGCTGCTGGACACTGGGATAAAAGATTTTTTTGAAAGTGGCATTCATAGTCTTGTCACTAAGGAGTGGAGAGATTGCATGAAGATGAACAAATATCAAAAGAAATGACTGATCTGAAATCAAATATAAAAAACAATAAATGGAGAAAAAAAATCAACAAGGTAGCTAGCTCTAATATAGCCCATTCTGTTAAATACAAACACACAAATATTTGTGTGTGTGTGTGTGTGTGTGACTTGCCCAGGTTCACACAGCTACTAAGTGTTTGAAGCAGGATTTTGAACTTCGGTCCTGCAGGGCTGGTGCTCTGTCCACTGTGTGCCACCTAGCTAACTGTTGAATTTATATAGAGATATAGAAGCCTATAACTGTAGGACACAGTTATTAACAACATGGGCTACTCTGGAAATCAGCATATTAACACTAACCTCTATTGTCATGAGAATATTTAAATCTTATATTTTGCTTTTCTGCTTAGTGAACTAAAACCTGAAACTTTGTTATGGGTTATTTATTCAAAATTTAGAAGTACTGAATTTACAAGTATTAAACATTAAATTGACCACATAAGTTTGGGCTTCTGTCTGTTGGTGCTGGTATAGACCTTCTTTGTTGGGTTCTTCATTGGCCCTTTGTACATGGGTTGTGATGAATGTTAAGAGTTGGAAGGTCCCTAAGAGTAGGCTTCTAGGATGAAGAAAATGGGGCTAGAAGACATTAATTGAATAGTCCGAGGTCATATAGATAATAAATAGCTTTGGCTGGATTTAAACTGAGATCCTTTTATTCCAAAATATCACCCTCTTCATTTCAAGAGAATTACCTCAGTGAAATAAACCATTAAGTTAGTGAAGTTCAACTAGTATTCTAAGGAGATTTGAATCTCTAGAGAGCTCTGATAATTATAGCTGCCTCAAATCCTGTAAACATGCCAAGATCCTACTATCATTAGTAGACTACCAGTACATAATTGCATTCTTATTACTATTCATATGCAAAACTAATATTTGAAACCCAAGATATAGACTACTTTTTACAACCCACACATTATGCCTCAAGGAAAAAAAATCTATTAAAAATTTAATGTTTTAATTGTTTTTAATTTTCAGGTTGTCTCTGGCAAAAATCAATTTTACATTTAAAGGCTCCAAAGGAAAATTTTATTTGAAAGCTTATATTTTTTCTTGAATAGTGTAAAATTCCTGAGCCAAGTTAAATCAAATCTCCCTCAACTTTTTAAAAAAATTACCTTTGGACAGTTACTCGGTGTGAAATGTTATGACAAAATGAAAATGGAGTTACGATAAAGTTTGTCTTGAAATTTTATAGGGTTTGCTTCTGGGATGCTATTATAATTCCATATTGTGGTTTATGTTCTTACAGTTGAAATTTCTGAAAGCTTAATTTGCCCTGTGTGGACATGATCTTTTTGGCACTTTTCCCAAGGGCAGGGGTTTTGTTCTGATTCTTTTAGCCAAAAACATCCTTTTTCCCACAGCCTCATATGTTTTGTGCTGTCACCCCATCACTCCAGAAGTGGCTTTACTGCAGGGACAAAATGATGCTGGATTCATCTAGAAAGGGAAGAAGAAGAAATGTTAATTCTCATTAATGTCATTGTTATTACTTAGAATTGCAGATTAAAATCCCTGTTGAAAGTTACAATTCTGTTAACAAATGTTTACTAATATTACACAGGAATGCTATCAGTATAATAGATATATCAACTTTGTTATGAGACTGAATCTCAGAAAACACTGATCAGTTTGAAAGTAGGAAAGATGTTTTCGTTGTTGTTCAGTCATATCTGGCTCTTTGTGACCTCCATGTAGGTTTTTTTGGGGGCAAAGATATTGGAGGGGTTTTCCATTTCCTTCTCTAGCTCATTTTACAGATGAGGAAACTGAGGAGCAGGATTAAGTGCCTTGCCCAGGATCACATGGTTAGTCAATGTCTGAGGCTGAATTTGAACTTGGGAAGAGGATCTTTTGGACTCCGGGTCTAGTGCTCTATCCACTGTATCACTCAGCCCCCAAAATTTAATTTTTCTTTCTGAAAAGAAAATGAAAGATGTGGCTGTTACTTGGTATGGGCATAGTAATGTTGGATACTTAAGATTTTTTTTTTTTTTTGCCTTTTGCTAAGGCAATTGGGGTTAAGTGACTTGCCCAGGGTCACACAGCTAGGAAGTGTCTGAGACCAGAATTGAACCCAGATCCTCCTGACTTCAGGGCTGGTGCTCTATCCACTGCGCCACCTAGCTGCCCCAGATACTTAAGATTTTTAAAGCACCTGGGACCACTTAATAGATCTCTTTACAGAGGAAATGGAAGTCGTCCTGCAGTCAAAATTTGAACTCAGAGAACTGAATTTTGGTTGTGCATTCCTGAAGTGTACCCCTCCTGTTCTAGTCACCTTCCTGGATTCTCCTAGCTAGCTAAAAGGGAGTCTACTCTCTAAATCTCTTATCCCTCTCATGCCCCACTTCTTCTCTGCCTTAGTCACGTTTTAAAATTATTATATGTGTATCTGATTTACCCTTCTTTCAAGGATTTCAGTTTTAAACGGCTTCATAGTGGGAAGCTGCATTGAATTTTTTTTTCATGTTAATCTCTAGTGCCTAACTGGTTCCTGTGCTTAGTTGACCCTCTGAGTGGTACTTTTTCCCCCCATGTTTTTCTGCATTCATATTGAAAATTCCCTCTATTTCTGGTATGTTCATGGGAGAATCCACCTGTTTTCTCTCCTTCCCAATGAGGAAGTAATCGGGATGAACTGAGTTGTTCCATGATCTGTAAGCTATTACTTGACCTTGCCTCTTTGGTACTCAGTCTTAAACCGGAATCTGCGTGAGATAGTGGCACTTTTAGATCTCCCTAAGAAATGGACTCCCAGTAGATCTTGGGAGATATCCAGAGGTTATGGGGATTAAAGAAGTATTCAGTATTTGTTAGGGTCCAAGACTCAAGATAAGTGAGCCTGAATGAAAGAATTACAGGTGAGTTCTTCAAGTGACTTATTTGCTCTTTTCTAGGAAAGTCCTTTTTAATACTAATGATACAAATTAGGCCCCTCATTAAATTAATGGAAATACTTTTTTTTTAAATTTAATCTTTTCTCCAGTGAAGCTATCATAGATAGGTAAACCTATTTTATAATAATACTCTGAAGCCAGCTTTGTTTGCTTTTAGTTGAGAACATAGTTTGTTTCTTGAACTATTAACTAATACAGGTCTTAACTTTTTTTTTTTGTGATTTGGTCATGAATCTCTTTGGCAGTTGATAAAGCCTTTCTCAAAATAATGTTTTGATCAATGATGGGTGGACTTTTTCACAAAATAACATTTTAAAATGTGTAAAATACATAGGGTTACAAAGGATAATTATATTGAAATATAGTTATCAAATATTTAGGGGGAAAATCCCCACCACCAAGTTCATGGACCCCAGATTAAGAACCTTGATTTAAGGTAAGCAATTAGAGAATAGTTCTTATGCTACTGTACTGGGTTATGAGGAAAGTACTATATGAGTGTGAGCTATTATGAGGTAAATTGAAAAGAGTGTTTCAGAGTATATATTATAATATTAAATAAAAATAGATCACTTTGAGCCAAGATCTGTTGAGGTGTCAAAGCCATTGGAAATCCGGTGTGTTTGCTCTTAAAAGAACCATTTCCAAGGGAAGCATGGGGTCTTGTGGGAAATGGTAGTGATGAGTCAGTGGGTGTACCATAGGAATTGCTGACTTCCCCTAGAGCTGAGGGCATTTTTGTCTCTTACTTCTCTAAGCCTCTGGGCTCATTTGTTTCTTAATAGAGCTGTTAGAAGGAATAATTTAAGGCAAATCACTAAAACCCCTTATAATTAGGATACTTAATTCAGGACTTCTCATGGATCAGTGATCACAACAGTTGGAGATTTTTGCCAATGTACATTGTAATGCCTTCCCATCCTGTGTGAGTCTGGTCCCTGTCTTGTCATAAATTGTCCATAAAAAACCTCAGCCACCAAACACTTTGAAGGCCTTCCTCTGTTTCTTTTTGTGACAGTAAGTAATGAGAATCATAATGATATGAAATTCTGTGCTGCCAGAAGGGATATATTTCAGAAAGGGAGGTAAAGAAGGATTTCACTGTATGCTTATCATGATTTAGAATTTCCTTGGCTCTAGAAGTTTCATCCCTGGGACCTTGTACATTCTATATGATAATAGTAAGATTTATTTACCTTTACTTTCTCGTTCCAACTGTTTAATACATGAAATTAAATTAAACATACCTATATTCATCTGTGGGTGAGGTACATCATGATAATAACAGCTAGCATTTTGCCTAGTGGACTTTACAAAGCTCTCATTTAATCCTTACTAAAACCCTGGGAGGGAGGTACTATTATTATTCTCCTTTTACAGATAAGAAAACCGAAGCCTGCCCAGGGTCACATAGTGTGTCTGAGGTAAGATTTGAATTTCCTAGTTGTAAGTTGACATTTTCAGACCCTTACTTAAATCCTCTGCTAAATCATCTGCTGGAAAGTTCTCTAGGAGTGAAAGTAACACCTCCAAGTAATTCCTACATTTCGAAGCTGAGGGCCAAAGGAGAGGGTCCATTCTTCCCTGGAGACATATTTATTCTGTAGTGACCAAAGCAGAAAGAAGCCCCTTTTCAAAAATTTTCCTTGGGTGTCATTATGGAACTGAAAAATGAAATTTTTTTAACAGACTATTTAAAATTCAGCAGCCATATAGGCAAAAAAAAAAAGTTGCTTTTCAGCATTCCTTTCTTGCCTAAAATTCATTCTCTGTCTCTACCTGGGTGGGAAAAAAAGGAAAAAGGAAATTCATGTTTGTAATAAAGAAAATACTCTTTACCTTGGGAAAATTATAGAGCCAAAAGGAGTTTTGCTAGTCCTTTAGTTCAACTCCTTCCAAGCAGTCATTCTTTAATCTTAATATTGGGATTTCTGACAAAGAGTAGGACTGGTTGGATGATGTACCTGCCTTCTAGTTACTGCTCTGAGATCATGGTTTTCTCAATGTTTCTGCAGGATTCACTTTAAGCACATTTTTGTCTGAGCTTGGAAGTCCTTTCTAACCTCTGCTAAGTCTTGAAAATTGAGTCAGAGGGGAAATTGTTTAAGGAAAATGATGCTGAATAGACCTCACCTGGAGAAAAGTCTGAGATCTTGTAAATATTATATGATCTTTCAGAAAGATCTCTGGTAACTTCTATTCATCTTCCCCAGTAGGTTTCAAATATACAATAACCTGAACCCACACACTTTTGTGTCAAGTGAGGAAGCATAACTTTTGAGTTTGCTCAGGTGGATATAGTAATTAATATACATTATTGAAATGCATGAAAGTTTCAAGTCTCTGTTCTTTTAAAAGCAAGTCTTTTTTGGCAGACTTTTGAGCCTGAAAGTTTTCAAGGAGCCATTTTTCTTACCATCGTTGTCTAGGTAGCAAAGGGCAACTTTTTTATACAGTTGTGTATTTCATAAACAAAAAAGTTCATTTTTATTTTCTTAATTTTTTTTTCTCAAAATGTCAGCTCTTTCCTTGGCTGGGCTGCCCCTTTGCTTCTTTGGCCTTCAATCATTTAACAAGCATTTTAAAGTGCCTACTGTGTGTTGTCAGTACTGTGCTTGGAGCTGGGCATTCAAATAATTAAGTAGTCTTTAGGTTTGAGGAACAGATTTTAATGCATGCAGAAGCCCACTAGTTACATGTATAAGTACATACAAATGAATAAGAGGAGAATAAATATAAAATAGGAAGAGGAGGGAGGGTGGTTGAGGATGGGGAAATGATCAGGAAAGACTTCATGTAAAAGTGTTACTTAGGTTGCTCCTAAAGGAAGAAAGGGATTCTAAAGTGCAGGTGAGAAGGAAGTGAATTCCAGCATGAAGAGGGTGGGCAAAGTTAGGAAGGTGGAGGTAAGTGTCCAAGAAGATCATTTTGGCTGCATTGCCATGTGGGAAAGGGGAGCTATGTTATATAAAATGAGGTTGGAAAGATAGATTAGGATCTGGGTTTGAAGGGCTTTAAAAACTAAGTGGAGAACTTTGTATTTGATCCAAGAGGCAACTGGAAACCAGAAGAGTTTATTGAATTTGGTAGTGACAGGAACAGATCTGTCATTAAGAAAAATAATTTTGGCAGCTCTGGTAAGGACTCACTGGAGTAGGGAGAGACCTAACATAAGGAGACCGGTTAGAAGCTGATGCAATAATCTAGGTCAGAGTCCAGAAGGGCCTGAACTATGGTGGATATGGGAGTAGAGAGAAGGACTCTGAAGTGAGAAGTGTTGGGAAAGAGAAAGGGCAAGATTAATCACTGATTGGATATGGGAGGTGGAGGATTGGGAGGGGACAATACCAATCCCCAACTGTAGAGACCGAAGGTCTCTGTGAAAAGAGAAAGAACGAACGACAGCTCATTCATTTACAATAAAGTAGGGAAGATTGGATGAGGGTCGAGTTTTGGGATAGAAATCATTTGTTCTGTTGTATACTGGTTGCCTTTGAAGTGTCTCCATTTTGAAATGTTCAGTAGGTGGTTAATAGGGAATTCAAGATCTACTCAAAGGAGAGACTAAGGTTGGATATGTGAGTCACCTACAATGATTTTGTTTAAACCATTGAGAGTTGGTGAGGCCACAAAGAGAAGAGGACCCAGGATGGGGCATAGCTATATAGGTATATAGGCAAGTTTCTGATCTTTGACAGAAAAAGAGATATGGTATGAATAGTAAGCCAGAAAAGGAGCAGCTAGACAGGTGTCACAAAACCCAGAGAACAATATCCAGGGGGGGAAAGGGCTCAACAGTGTCCAAGGCAGAGAGGTCAAGCAGGGTGAAGATTGTATTAGATTTGGCCTTTAAGAGAGGGTGCACATTTTTCTTATTTATTTTTAAGTAATAGCTTTTGCTTTTTCCAGATCATGCACCCTTGCAAAACCTTGTGTTCCAATTTTTTCTCCCTCCCCCCCCTTTTAGACATTAAGTAATCCAATATAGGTTAAACACATATAATTTTTCTATTCGTATTTCCACATTTGTCATGCTGGATGGTATACATTTTTCAAGATGTCCACTGCAGACAGCACCCCCCAGGGAGACTGCTCATCATCTGAGGTAATATTGAGTGGAAGAAGATACAGGCTGTGCTGGTTCTGACAGGAAGATGTCCTTGTATTGACAAGGCATGTCTCCTGGGAAGCTCCCATTTCTGCAGTATTAGTTTGCTTTAAAAATGCTTAGGCTGCCCCTGGGGTGGGCCTAGAAGCTGCTAGAATTTATTGCCTCCCTCCTGCCAGGAAGCACTTGGTGCTGCTTAACTGGAACTGAAAAGTGGGGCACTGCAATGAATGAAGAAGAAGGGTCACTTTGAAGCTTTAAAGGAGCCAAGATTCCGCAACTCTTCATAGGTTTGGAAATGGTCTTTTGTGGATTTTAAAGAGTTGAAGAACTTGTTAACAAGGATTGTGCATGGTTAGAACCAGTCCTTTCCCTTCCGGTAGGGGGTGGGGATGGGGGGGGTGGTTATGTGTGGGTTTATAAGCAAGTCTAATCCTGAAAAGAAACTCTTATCCCTTTGGGGTCTGGAGCAGACAAAAGCCTGAGGATGCCTTTTATACTTTCCAGTTGCAGAATCTATAGGCAAGTTGCCTCTCAGACAGAAAAGGGGGTGGGGGGAGAAGAAAGGAAGGGGAGGAGGGAAAGAAAGAGGGAAAGGGGGGAGAAGGGGGGAGGTTGATTCAAGAGGGCCGAGTTAGGAAAGAGCCTTTCACTGTGAAGTATTTAAAAATACATTGTATAATTTGTAGGACGTTGTTCAGAAATCTGCCTGCTAAATTGCTTCTGTTACAAAAGCATAGAAATGGGAAACATTTGTATCCTCGGTGTACCTTGAGTGTACCCGGGAGTCCTGAAGATCAAGACACGTGCAACCATTATGGGAAGATCTCAGCCTATTCCGCTGTGTTGTACTTGGGCTGTGAGGGGCTGGCCCTGAGCAAAGGGAGGGCCCGCTAATTTTTCCAGGAAGAGAACAGTTTCTGCCCTCATCATCTTTCCCTTGTCGAGGTGGTCCCTCACAGAGTGACGTCAGGCTCTGCGGACGTGCTCCTCTCCGGCTGGGCCAGTCCCACATGGCTGCTGGAGTGCTGATAAACCCAAGTCCTTCACTTCCTCCTGTAGGAAGTCATTAACACCGAGGAGCTTTCCAGGCTGAATAGCTCAATTAACTCTGGTCCCTCTCTAGCGGTGCAGGCTTTTGGACTCTGCTGAGTTGGTCCACTTAGCAGCCTTTGCTTTGTGCTCCCGATTCTTCCAGTTCCCTGTGGGATTTTAATCCCCTATTAGAGGTTAGCTTTTTTCTCCCCCCTTATCTTTAACGCTTCCCAATGCTTAAGACAATAGAGGGAAAATTTCTTAATTTCAAAATTATTGCTGTTTGGTTTTATAACATCCATTTACCTTTTCTGAGAAGTTAGCTGGCCGGGAGGTTCCTGATGAGATTTTTTTTACGTTTCAGGTTTGAAGTTTTCCTTGCTTTCTGTGGAGGTTTTATAAGGATCCGTCTGTGGGCTCAGAGTTTGAGGAGTAGAAGGTGTTTTGTTTTTTTCTCTGACTATGCTTCCTCGTTTCCCCACTAGGTTGCTAGCTATAATATTATGTCCTGCCATTGCTGTTTTTCAAATCAAATCACCAGTTATATAGAGAGTTCTGATTTCATAAAGGGTCTGTACTGGGTTACTGGGTTGTAGCTTTCAGCTACAGTAGTGCTTTCCCATTTTTTTTTTTTTTTTTGGCTAATATGGGGCATTATGCTATTTGGAAAACAGATTTCAGGTGGCTTGTCCAGAAAAGGGCTGACCTAGACATTTAGCATATAAGAGGAGAAAGTTTGGGTCACTAGAAAGAGGGTTTGTCTGACACATGAATTTTGGAGTTGAGTAAATAGTGTGTGGATATTTGTCACAGCTACAGAGGTTCCCCAAAATAAACTAAGGAGGAATAAAAATATTGTGTGTGTGTGTGTGTTTTGGTGTGTGAAACAATGGGGTAAAAGGGAATAGAACTGACTTTTTTTTTTTTTAACTAAATAAAACAAATATATGAATAGACATCCCCTAACAGGAAAATTTGATAGGAATCGGCTGGACCCAAGTGAAGTGAAATCAGCAGCTCTGTAATACTTGTTTTTGTGATGATGAAGTCAATCCCCAGCATCATTCAGAGCCTTCCTAAATTTATGTCTCAGAGTTAGGGGGTTTGGTTATGGTTGATACATGGACTATGGTAAAAAGATGAACAAGGAATGTAGACAAGTGATCACTGAGATTTTAACAATCATTGGTTAGATAATCAAGGTTATTAACTGTGACTCAAATGAGCTATGGAATTGTAGTTCTGTGGAAAATGCAACAAACAAATCTTTTACTTTGAAATATCGCCATCCTAAAAGTAAATCTGAAATTTGTTTATTTTGTTAGGGGACAGAAGGGATCAGGATCTATGATTACTTTTCTAATTTGGCTTAACTTCTGAAATGGCCAAATAGTATGCATGTGCATATCTTTAGTTTTTTTTTTAATGTAAGAAAAATAATAGAGACAGGGGGAAAAGATTTGTTAAATCTGTTTTATGATACTTGTATCACTGAGGATGATAGGATTTTTAAAAACTGCACATTAGAATGATATTAGTGCAGTTTTTAAAAAATTTGTAAAGCATGTTAATAAACTAACATTTATATGTTTTACAGTTTGCAAAGCCCTGCATATGATTCTCAACAATTCTGAGGTTGATGTTACTAATATCCTCATTTTATAGATGGGAAAACTGAATCTGAGAGGTGTTAGTGCCTTGCCCTGGGTTATAGACATGTGAATTTGATTTGGAAAGTTTTCTACATAAAATTGCAATCTGAGTGACAAGGATGAATCACAAATTGTAAAATGAGAATCTTGATGTTGACTTCCAGCGGAAGCCTTGAGGTATTCTTACATGTCCAGGCATATGTGCATAGCCTAGCTTTTGGAATCTCAGAATCTGAATTGAAAATTGTTTTGGTGATGCTGAATTCATTCCCATTCATAGCTATCCACGGTAATGTTTCGATGGAAAAACTGGTAGTGTTCTGGATCTTATCTAAAAATAAGGCCCCAGTTGGGATGGCTTTTTTTGGGGGGGGCAATGCATGGATTTCTCCTAATTCTGCTTCTCTATGTTCTGATAGAAAGTTTCAAGAAGGAAAAGGGACATCAGGAGAGTGAATAAGAATAATAATATATTATTTAAAGTTATTTTAAATGGAATTTCCCTTTGTATCTCTTGCTGCTGGGTTTTATTGGTAAAATATCCAAAAATGCTGATGATTTGTATGGGTTTGTTATACATCATGCAGCTTTGCTAAAGGTGTTAATTGTTTCTAGTAGTTTTTTAGTTGATTCTCTAGGATTCTCTGAATATACCATTATATCATCTGCAAAGAATGATAGTTTTATTTCCTTATTACCTACTTTACTTCCATCAGTTTCTTTCTTCTCTTTTTGCTAACATTAACATTTCTAGAACAATATTGAATAACAATGGTGATAATGGGCAACCTTGTGTCCCCCCTGATGTTATTGAGAATGGTGCTGTTTTTTTTTTTTTTGTCCCCATTTTTCAGATTAGGAAACTCTACCATAGAGTCTTGCCCAGAGTCACACAGCCATTAAGTATCTGAGGCAGAATTTAAACTTGGGTCTTCACTATTAGACCAGTAGTGCAAAACTCAAAAGAAAAATAGGTACTACCAGATAGTATCTAAGGATCCCTGCAGGCCACACATTGACTTAGAAAACCACACATGTTTCTGTGTTTCTTTTCTTAACAATACACGGACATATTTAAATCGGCTAGGAACTGCATTTGGGGAGTATCTCTGTAACCTAGACCATACTCGGGAGTGTTGGGGGCCCCATGTGGCGTTTGATGCCTCATAGCCTACAATGGGCACTTTTTTTCTCTCCTAGTTTTGAGAAAAGAATTTCCATATTTTTCTTCCATAATTTCTCCCCTATTGGCTTACAGATGTCAGCAGTTGTGGTCTTGAACTTTTTTCACTGAAGGCTTGGTAAGTGCAATTGAAAAAGTAGAGCTACTTAATTAAATCCTGTATGTTGGAAGTAAGTGGAAGAGTTAAGCACTGTTCGCACATCTCTTTAGTTGCTTTTGAAAGGGATTTATGCTGCTAATAACTATGGCAAATTGCCAGAGAGCAAATTATTTCCAGAGCATAACTGAATATTCTTTAATTTCTTTTTCTTGTGTGTGTGTGTGTGTGTGGCGTGCACACAAGCAATTTGGCTTCATGGTATAATGAAAGCACATACAAACCCAGCAAATTTTTGAAATAAAAAAATCACACTTAACTGAATAAAATTTTTAAATAAACTCTTTCTAAAAATAAATGAAAAATATGAATGCAAAGATGAGGGTTATTTTTATCTTTCCCATAATGGTTCAGAGGTCTAGTAGAAAAATGTCACATCTTAATATAGCAAAATGGAAAGCCTATTAAACCTCTTCTCAGTATCTTTTTTTTATTCTGAATTTAAACACCAAAAACAGCATTCCCATAGACATAGCATACAAAAATGAAAATTCAATCTTCATTTCAAACCTTTTTTAAAGAATATAATTGATTCTACACTTTACTTTCTAAAATTCTAAATAGTATTTTTCCCCAATTACATGTAAAGATTGTTTTCACCATTCATTTTTTAAATAAAATCTTGAGTTCCAAATTTTTCTGTCACCCCTGCCTTGCTCCCAAGACAGCAAGAAATCCAATTACACTTTACATTCAAAACTATTGCTTGTCCTTTTTTTCTTCTGAACAGTTAATTCTATGCATTTTTAAATGCTCCTCTTTTGGGGAGCATCACTATTACTAACTTCTACTCTTACCCAATTAACTGCTAGGAAGAAAGAAAAAATCCTTGTAACAGATGAGCATAGTCAAAGCAAAACCAGTCACAGAATGGCCACTTCAAAGAATGGGTGTTTCTTTTAGCACCTTCTGTCCATCCCTTGTGGGTGATATCTTTCATCAAAAGTCCCTCAGAAAGGGAGGGACTCAGTTGGTAACTGCTTTTACCAAAGTTCTTACTCCCTTCAAAACTGTTTTTCTTTATATTGTTGTCCTTGTGTAAATTGTTTTCTTCATTCTGTCCTTCTTCTTTTATGTTTGCCACTCAGGAGCCCTCAAAATAGTTTGTTTCCTTGGTTTATCACACTGATACACCACAATTTGCTTAGCTTGTTGTCTAAGATTATAGTTGTCTTCTGTTTTTGTGTGTTTCACCTTCTTTTGCCTGTTCAGAGGAGAAACAGGGTTCACCCCACTTATGAGAAAGGAAGCTCGACTGTTAGTACAGTTGTGCACTGATCCAACCTTTCCAGAGAACAATCTGGATATGCCTAAAGGATTGTAAAACTGTAAAGACCCAGCAAGACCTCTTCTAGGTCTATATTCCAAAGAAATCAAAGAAAAAGGGAAAAGATACATGTATACAAAAATGTTTATAACGGCTCTTTTTGTGGTAGTGAAGATTAGGACATTGTGGGGATGCTCATCAATAGGGGAATGGCAAAACAACTTGTGGCACATGGTTGTGATGGATCCACCCCAGATGTTCATAGGGACTATTTGTGCCCACACTGTTAGAACATAGAGCTCGTATTGGTCTGATCAACTACAGTCTATAACACACTATAATTTGACTAACATAGTGTTTCATTTTGGTCCTCATTGAGGATGAAGGACAGCAACCAACAAAATGACCAGCAGAATGTTTTCATAAAAATCTGGGAAGATTTATTTGACCTGATACAAAACCAGGTAGAGTAGAACCAGGAAAACAATGTACCCAATAGCAGCACTATTGTATGATGATCAGCTGTGAATGACTCAAGTAATACAATGATCAAGGCAGTTCTTAAGGATCTATGATGAAAAATGCTTTCCAATTCCCCAGAAAGAACCAATGTGACCTGAATGCAGATTGAAACCTACTTAAATCTTTTTTCTTGATTTTTTTTTTTTTTTTAAACCTCCATGTGTATAATCTATACCAAATTGCTCTTTTAAGGAGGGGAGAAGGAAGGGAAGATGGGAGGGAGAATTTGGAACTCAGAATTTAAAAAATTAATGTTTAATTTTTTTTTACTTGTAACTGGAAAAAATAAACATTTTTTGGGGGAAATAAATAATTAAAAAACTAATTTTTCCCCTTCCTATTCTCTGCAGTTTTTATAGCTGGCTCATTTACTACTTTTTGCTCAGATTCTTTCCTTTTTATTTATGGACACTGCTGGTTTTAGAAATCAACAGGTCAATCTGTTCTGAAGGAAAAAGGAAATAAAAGAAGCCCAACTAAATTGAAAACTAAGAAACAAATGAGCAGACACACAATAAGACAATGTGTGAGACTGAAATATAGAACTTACCTGGGCCACCTGGCAATTCTTCCAATGTTCATTTCGGCTGTCAAGTATAAGATCAATTTCTTGCTTTTACAAGTTGTGAATTTCAAGATATTTTACTTTTGCCAGATGGTCTCTAGTTAGTTTCATGCTATTGGGGGAAATACTAGATATCAGGAGGAGAGTTTCTTTTCTGAAGCTCCTGGTCTGTTCACAGATGAATAATAGAAAAGGATATTTGCTATTTTATTTTGCAAATAAGTATGTGCAGGTAGGGACCCAGAAGAACAGAAGATCCTTCTATGTTGTTGAATGGGCTAGGATTCCTGATTGAAGTAAACCAAGACCAAATTATAACAATAGTTATAAAATGGTTGAAAAAGAAATATTTTGGAGAGAAGAGATGAGTGTGAATTGATTGCAGATGAAAATTTAGGTGATTGACAGGTTGGAAGGTGGAATTGTCTTAGTAGGTTCCCATCCCATATAGCAAAAATTGATACCCAATCAAGAGTCCGATGGCTGAGTCCCAATTTTCCCTCTTGCTGTTGACATGAGTTTGGGCAAGCCTTCCCTTTGGGGGCCTCGGTGTCCCTGGACTGAATGAAGCTTCCCTTTCAGCTCTATCCTCTACTATTCAATAAGTGTTTCAGACTGCATAGTTCCTGCATTTATAAAAGTGTCTGCTAAGGACTGTATCCTAGTTAGCATTTGCTGATGGATTACTGAGAAACCTGGACTAGATGTAAGTCAGTGTCCCTGGGCTGTGGGGGTGGGGGGACCTCTCACTAGGAAACACAGGAGCCATTATCCTCAGGAACCTAGTGATGCCTCCAGAGAACTAGACAGTCCTCAGATCAGAGGCAGAGTGCCTCTTTCTAGTGGTCTAATGAGACTGTTGGGCTGGGAATTAGTTGTACTCATCGGAATTGCATTAAGGCTTACAAAGTTCTTTACTATTCTCTCTCATCTGATCCTCACTACAATTGCCTGTGCTCTAGGTTTCGCTATAATGGATATAGTGCCAGACTGTCACACAAAAGGACAGAGTTCAAATCCCATCTCAGACACTAGTTATGTGACTGGGCAGGGCATTTCAGCTGTTTGCCTCAGTTTCCTCATCTGTGAAATGATAATGGTCCCTGTCTTGCTGAGTTGTTAAGATTTTTTTTTTTTTGGTAAAACCTCTAAAAAATATTATCTCGTTTGATCCTTACAACAACCTGAGAGTTAAGTGCTGTCAATATCCCCATTTTACAGATGAGGAAACGGGGCTGACAGAGTTGTTAAGTGACTTGTCCATTATCTTAGTTAATAAGTGTGGATTTGCTCTCAGGTTTTCCTGGGTATGTGTCTAACGCTTTCTACTGTGTCATGAAGCTAGGCCTATTAACAATGTATTTGGTCATTGTCTCTTTCCTGCCTGGACTTTTCTCTGGATGCTCCACAGGGGAAAGAAAATATAGAAGGGAAGGGAGCACAGGGAAGAACCCGAGATTCCTTCCCTCAGGGCTGGATGGGGCAGGTATCTATATCCTTGTAAATATCCCACTGCTGTTTACAGTACAGAACAGACTCTTGGGGTTTGGGCAGGCAGACCAAACCAGAAGGAATTGTTCCCGTGCTCCAAGCCAAGAATAACATCCTGGCCAGCAGGGGGGCAGAGGTCAGCTTGAGGCTCTTGCATTGTAAGACATGCTGACCCTAGGAGGAATTGATTTAGAAAAGATGGCTGTCACAGCTCACTTTGGAGGAAGAGTGAGGGGTGAGACCTCTCCTGCAGGTATCTGTGATTTATGATTTTTGTGAGTATTTGCCTAGGGCTAGGGCTGGGACTAGAGCTGAAAGGGCTTGCCAGGACCCTTGCAGTACCATGGGATCCTGCTCTGGACTTTCTTGTTTGTCCACCTGTTTTCAAGAACCTTAGAAAAGGTCCCATCCAGATTGGGATTTTTTGTTGAATAAGTGAAGAACATCGAGGAAGAGAGCTGCTGGCCTAGCCCAGAAGGGTTTCATTTCTTCCTGCCTAACTGATGCTGGCTTCCTAATGGCCATGGTTTTCTCCAGGAACATCTGAAGTTTAGCCTTGCTGTCTTTCTGAGGCCCATTTCTCTGCATTAGACTTACTTGGTCCTTGCCCCCTGTGATGGTCTGAAAGCTTTTCCCAGTAGCCTTTCTTTCTCAGCCCTCTGTGCTTTTTGGCCTGATTCATTATGTTGGCTTGTTAAATTCTGTAGCCTGTTGGGGTCCAGGATGCCTCCTTTGGGATGCATTAAAAGCCAGGTTCTCCTTCCCTATCGACTCTCACCTGCTGAGTGCCTCTGATTGCAGCTCGGAATGGCAGGGCTGAGCAGTCAGACGCACTCAACATTTTACATCAGGCTCTCCAGTGAATCCAGTTGGCTTTGAGTACAGAGTGTGGTGGTGTGGAAGTAGTCAGGTTACCTGAGTTTGTGTTCTCATCAGTCAAATGGAGGCAAGAGTCCTTACCTTACTTCTCTCTCAGGATTGTGTGGACACCTTTGTCAACAGAAGTTCAGTGCTCTTGTTTAATATCACTGAACCCCCTCAGGTGCCATGGTGCTGAAACTTCCTAAGGTTCGAGGGCATTGCTTCTTACCTTTCCCTTCAGTGGCAGTTGGAGAGACAGCCACCCGACAGTTCTGTGTCTGTCTGAAATGCAGCCCATCCAGCTGTCAGATGGGCATAGTAATGATAACAGCTCACTCTTTGGAAGTGGTTCAGGACTTCCTTGTGAAGTCTTCCTCATCACCACCTCCTCCGCTAGGGTGCCTTCAATCAGATAGGAATGAAGCTGCCCACATCCTGGGGCATGGTCCCACATGCCCAGCCAGCCAGCTGGCAAGGAATGGTCTGCCTTCTGATAAGAGAGCAAGAGGTGAAGGTGGTTTAAGAAGGGTCTGGTAAAATCCTCTTCAGTGCTGGAAACTGGATGTGCTGAATGAGACAGAAATGGCACAGACTCAGCCCTTGAGGGCCTAATAGTTTATTAGGAGGCATGGCATCACTGGGTGGGAAGGGGCAAGAGGGGGAAATATTTCAAAATACTAACTATCCCAGAATGGAAAGACCCATCAGGATTGTCAAGTCCAACTCCTACCTGAAAGAATTTCTACCACAAATCTGGCCTCTAAGAACACAGTTTTCAGAGCACTGGGTCTGGAATTAGGAAATCCTGAGTTTAAATCTAGCCTCAGAGACTTTAAGCAAGTTGCTTAATGTCTATCTGCCCCAGTTTCCCCAATTGTAAAATGGGGATAATGATAGCTTCTCTCTCCCAGAGTTGTTGTGAGGATCAAATGAGACAATATCAAATGTTTAGCACGATGCCTGGCGCAGAGTAGGTGCTTAATAAATGCTTATTCCTTGACAAGCTCACTGAGCCTTCACTTAAAGACTTCCAATGAGGGAGAATTTCCCCTTGCCTTCTCCAGTTCAGCTCTTGGATGGTACTAATTATAGGCAGCAAGGTGGCACCGAGGACAGAGCGCTGGACTTGGAGTCAGTAAAACTGACTCCTTGGACACTTGTGTGACCTTGGAAAAGGCACGTAGCACCTGCCTGTCTCAGCTTCCCTCTGGGAAGGGTAGGTTCCTTCTAGCTCCAAATTTGTGATCTTAAAGGGAAAATATTGGAAAAAAGATCCTCTTCCCCTCTTATCTTTTCCAAATGAGAAACTGCTTTATCCCTGTTCATCTACCTGTTCTAAAAGTGTTATGTATGTGTGTGGGGGAGAAGGAGATGCTTGTATTTTCTGCCTCCTTTGTATACTGTGAAAAAAGTGCCTTGTAACTGTCATAGGAAAAGCTCTAAACACATGTAAACAGATTATGTTGTACACATAATAGATGCTTCAAAAACTTACTGTTAAATTGGCCTCAAACCCTGAAAATAGAACCTTTTATACCTGCCCCAGCCATGTGTGTGTGTGTGCGCGCTTGTGTGTGCGAATGTATGCGTGTCTCTATCCATCTGTCCCATCGATTTCCAGCACACGGTCTCTTTGGTCATTCGGGTAGGGCCTGGCGTTTGAGGCTGCTCTGGCCTCCCAATGGCTCTGCTGGTCTCCGAGACCCTCAGAGCAGCAGTTAATTTCTCATTGGCTGTGGGGCCTGAAGGACCATGGACTGGGTTGGCTGCTCAGACCCTTGTAACCCTCCATTTCCCCCCCCCCCTTCTCTTTTCCTCCCCATCTCATTTGGGAGCCCGGGCCTGCAGCTATATTCTTTTCCCCTCCATCATTGGCCCTGCCTTGGTCTGTGCCCCTGGCCCTGCTTTTACACACTCTGTGGGCAGCAGGCAGCTGCCATCTGGGATTTCTCCATCTCCTGAGCGAGGCCTTGGGGCTTAAATTCTTCACTTCCTTATCTGATTGAGACCAGAGTTTGTTTTTGTTTGTTTCTTTTCTAACACACATGATCCTTATTTTTTTACTACTTGTCTTTTGTTCCCTTTCTCTGTCCAATAGGCCACCAAGCAGTTTCTGGAGGAGATTAACAAGTGGACAGTTCAGTACAATGTGTCTCCACTCTCTTGGAACCTGGCTGTCAGGTTTCTCATGGCCAGAAAGTTTGATGTCCTCCGGGCTATTGAATTGTTCCACGCCTACAGGGTATGTGTTTGTGGATTTAACTTGAACCCATGACTTGGGCAGTTCCAGGACTGGGTGTGGGGTGGATACAGCTTAGCTGTGCCCCACTTCCTCCTGGGGAGGGCTGAGGTGTTGTGCTTTTTTTTTTTTGTAGGGAGGGGATTGTGCTTTGGGGTTTTCTTGCCTAAATAATGGGCTGGTTTGGAAAAGGAGGGTATAGGAAGATGACTCTCCAGATTTGAGCCATGTAGGTCAATCGGTACAATCTCAAGTCTCTCCTGCTCTGGTGGCTGGCTGTCTCTCTGAGCTTCGGTTCTGATGTTCCCTGCTGACTTTTTGGGTGGCTTCACCTACCCTGTACCTGCCTGAATTCTTAAGAGTTCTAGCAGTGAGACCTTTCAGAAATCTGCCATTTATTAGATTAATGCTGATCTTGATGGAGGAATCAGAAAGAGGCACTTTTCCCCCGGGAGAGAACAGCTGTTCTGGTCCGTTTCATTGCCTTGGCTCTGCCAGTACTTGACCTTGAAATGAATGCCATTCCATCAGCTTCTTAGTTAACTGCTCTCTCTTTTTTAGAAGATGCTGACTTGGTCCCTGGATTCTGATAGAACCATCCCATTTACCCCAAAAAAAAAGTTTATTTCATTCTCATAAAGTCTCGCTTTCTCAGATCTGGTTTTTCAACCCACAAAAAATAATTTCCAAAGGAAATCCCCTTCAGAGAAACTTAGAGAATGTCACTCTGGGGTTATAAAAGTATTCTGGTGAGGTGCCCAAGATGTTTGCTGAATTCAGGGGGATTTCTGTCATAGGCAGAATTGGTGCGAGGCTTGGGAGTATGTATGCTGACTTATTGGTCAGCCTGTTGTCCTAGTAGTAGAGACTAAGGATTTGGGGGCATGTGATCCAGAGGTCCACAGCACCTCCGATTGCCCATCAGAGAGTTGTGCCAGCCCTCCATCTGCCTTGGGCATGTGGACCTTAGAATGTGGAGGGCTGGAGTTCTCACTGATCTGGCCAAGGCCATTCCACCTCAGGACTTTGGGCCCTAAGTCATCTGTCTTGCCTGGCAGCGAGAGGATTTAGCAAGCAGCTTACTGGGGAAATAATTCCCACATTTAACTATTGGATATGCTCAGAGGATTGTGCTTCTTCTTTAGGAAATGCGACGAAAAGAAGGAATTGTCAAGCTGAGACCTCATGAGGACCCTCTCCGTTCAGAAATCCTCAGTGGGAAATTCACTATCCTAGTGAGTGCTGGGACCCTGGGCTTCCGTCCTGAGTGGATAAAAAGCTGCTGTGCAATCAGATGTGGGCTTCTTTTTGTAATTAACAGAAATGGGATTCCTTGAGGATGCACTCACCTGGAGATGTGAGAACAGTGAAGCTGCTGAGCTCGCTGGGGGGAGTGACCACCAAAATGAGTCAGCTTTCTTCCCACCACTCTAACTGGCCACTGGTTTCCCATGAAGCCATGAGGTGGTATTTCTCAGGCAGCTTACTTTAGCCATGCTCTGCCTCTCTGGGCAGAAATGTCTTCCAGCTCGGGTAGAGTAGGGTCTCAAACCTGATGCAAATCTGTGGAGTCCTTTATGATCCTACTATATATTGTCTCTTTCTTTCTGTTTTACTTGAGGGAAGGGGGAGAAGAGACTGAGTGAGAGGAGATCTGTGTCCACTGTCAAAGACAGAAGCAAATGGGCAAAAAAAAAAAAAGTGGTGATGTAGTCTTGATGTCACCTGATGCCATCCATCAGGTGAGCAGCATAGGAAAGACAGATCTGCTCTATGTGGAAGGGATATCACAGCAATCCGTTTTTCTTCCTTCTGAAGAAGCTGGTACAGGTCAAGGCAATATATTTGGCCAGAATCTTTCCAGAATGAGCCCTCACAATGACTTTTGTGGTGCCCTGATTGGATTCCTTAGCATTTCTTCTCATTTCCTTCCAGAATACACGGGATCCCTCAGGAGCCTCCATCGCCCTCTTCACTGCTAAGTTACATCATCCTCACAAGTCCTCCCAACATGTGGTGCTCCAGGCTCTGTTTTACTTGTTGGACAGAGCGATGGACAGGTGAGCCATGAGGAAATGTGTCTATCTACTGACTCTTGCTAATCACTGGCAAATCCTTAATTTAATTCCCTTCACCAGTCTTTACTAGCAGCTGTGATGTACCTGGAATGGAACAGTGGGTTGGATTTAAGATGTTATTTAATAATGGTAAATTTAAAATCTTATAATTGAGCTAAAAATATTACCTGTATAGATAAAGTTGGAAGAGACATAACTAAGCAGTAGTTTGTATGAAAAAGATTGTGGTGGGGGCAAGGATGATGTCTCTTTAGAACTGAAAAACAAGTAGGAGTCAGTAATGTGATGGGTCAGCTATAGAAGCTAATGGGGTCTTAGATTCCATAATAGAAGAGTAATGTCCAGAGTCAAGGGGGTCCGAGACTAGACTGTCCATACTCTGCCCTTGCCATAGTACTTTTGGATTACTGAATTTGATCATGGGTGGGTGGGGGAACATAGGAGGCTCATCAGTATGAATGGTGAAGGGGACTTGCAGCACAGCATCTGAGAATCTACCAGAGGAACTGAGGAAGGACTTGAAGGGACCACAGTAACTGCTGTCTAACATCCAAAAAGTTAGACTTGAGTTGTTGGATGGCAGAAGTTAGAACTCTCAGCAATGAATGGAGAATACAAAGAGCCATATTTTAGTTTGACTTCAGGAAAACTTTCCTAATGCTTCGAGCTGTCCAAAAGTGAACAGGTTCGGTTGGGAAAGTGGTAAGTTCCCAGCATTGGAGTCTTTGGGGTTTTTGAGAGGGAGCTTTACTAGTTGGTCTCTGGGGTCCCTTCCAGCTCTTGAGATGATTTTGTTCAGTCTGTCCAGTCTTGTGCTAGGAACTATGTGAGACACAGTACAATTTGCCCCTTAGAATTAACTTAAACCCCACTGATATGAGTGGATTCTATGTCTTTATTCTCCAGGCTCTGTTAAATGTTCTGTAACAACATTCTTTGGTAGGGAGGTGCTAGACAGAGATTGAAGAAATCTGGTTTTACTTCCACCCTGGCTGCTAGCCAGCAGGGTCAGCTCAGAGCCTCAGTGTCTTCATCTAAGAGTTGTCCTAGATCAGGCGTTCTTCAAATCTTTTATGTGTCACAAGCCCTTTGGCAGCAACCTGGGGAAGGAAGCCTATGGGCCCCTTCTCAGAATCATGTTTAAACCACAGAATAAAATACATAGGAATACCGAGAACACTAATTATGTTGAAATGCAGTTATCAGAATGATTAAAAAAAAAAAAAAAAAACCAAACCAAGTTCATAAACCTTAGAGTAAGAACCCTTCTCCTAGATAATTTCCTGGTTTCCTGAGGTTCTAAATATAGGGAAAGGAGACACACAGGTGTTGGTTTCCCATCTTCCTGCCTCTGTTTATTCAGAGATATTTATACAGAGAGGATTCTGCCCATCCTGTGCCTTGGACAGCCCTCCACGCAACTTGCCCTTTCTCTACCATGGACAGACATCACCTTGGCAACGCTAATCATGAATAAACGTTCTGCTTTTGGAGCACTAGCCAGAAGGTCAAATATCCTTGTTAATTGAATAACATTGATACTACTTTGCATTTGTACAGTACTTAAGTTTGGGTTTGTTCCCCCCCCCCAAAAAAAAGTGCTTTCCCATTTCATTGACTTTCATAATAATATTTTGAGGTCCAGAGATAGGCAAGATAACAGTAAAAAATTCAGTGTGCATCATGATTGAATTGATGTGAGGATACAGGTCTCTTTTTTCAAGTAGGTCACATTTTCTGTCTCCTTTGTTCTCCTGTTCAACACTCTGTTCATTAAATTATGATAATGTGAACTCTAGGTCGTCTCATTTCTGGTGCCTGTTTCTCAGAACCATTTCTAAAAATTCCATTCAGTTAACTGTTAAATCCTGATATTGGGCTGGGCACTGGAGAGAAAATGAAAAAGCCACCAAGAAGCTCCTCGTGTTTGGGGAAAGGAGACGGGGCTGTCGTACATCTGTGTGTGCACGTACAAGAACTTCAGCGAACACTTCTGTGATTGCTGTAGTTAACTGCCTCTGCTGCCCTTTCTGTCCAGAGAGACTGAGTGGGCTGAGACATAGTGAAGTTCAGAGATTCTGAAGACTGGAGCCTTAGGTCAGGCTCTCATCTCTGCTCCTCCCTTGACCTTTCACTGTGAGGCCTTTGGGGAGGATGCAGGTGAAAAAGAGATGGTCCTGCCTTCAAGCATATAGTCAAGAGGATGTGGATGGCTTTTCTTACCTACAAAAAGAATGAAATCAGCTCCAATACGAGGTGCAAATAAAATTCTGCAGACGTTCAGAGGAGGGAAAAGTCAGATCACTTCTTGTGGTGTAGAGAAGGTTGATGGAAATATTGGTTTTTGATTAGGACCTTAAAGGATAGGTTGAATTTTGATGGCTATAAGAATGTTAAATTTCAGGTGGAAGAAAGAGCATGAGCAAAGGCATGAAGGCAGCAAAGCAGGACGACATATTGGAGTCCACAATGGATGGAGTATAAGGTTCTTAAAAGGAAGTATTGATAATGAGGCCACAAATCCATCAGACCCAGATCATGGAGGGTCTTGAATGCCAGCTTACAGAGCTTGGAATATATTTAGTTACTAAATGACAAGCACCATTGTAAGTTTTTTTGGGGGATAGAATGATCAGAGCTCTTAGGAAATTTGTCATGGTAGCAGTGGAAGTATGAATTGGTACATGTTAAAACTAGAGAGGAAAGGATCATTTAAGGAGCTATTATATTGTTCTAGAAGAGAACTTTGAAAGCTTGAATGAGGGTAATGGCAGAGGGACTGAGTACTAAAGACAAGGCAAATACCCAAGATTTTTTTTAAATTAATTTTTTATTAAAGCTTTTTTTTTTTTTTTTAAACTTTTTATTTGCAAAACATGCCTTCATTTAGCTTGGGTAATTCAACATTAACCCTTACAAAGCTTTCTGTTACAAAATTTTCCCCCCTATTCCCCACCCCTCCCCTAGATGGCAGGATATCCAATACATGTTAATTATGTTAAAATACTTGACAAATTGAATATATGTATACATATTTCCACACTTAACATTTTTGTGCAAGAAAAAGCGTATCTACAAGAAAGAAGAATCAGAGAAAGGAAACACAATGCAAGCAAACCTCAATAGAGACCATGAAAATGTTATGTTGTGGTCCACATTTCACATCCCTCTCTCTGGGTGTATATGGCTTTCTTCAGTGAACAATTGGAACTTGTTGTTGCAGAGAGCCATGTCCATCAGAATTGATCATCATGTAATATTGTTGTTGCCATATATAATGATCTCCTGGTTCTGCTCACTTCACTCAGCATCAGTTCATGCAAGTCTCTCCAGGCCTCTCTGAAATCCTCCTGTTGGTCATTTCTTACAGAACAATAATATTCCATAACATTGATATACCATAATTTATTCAGCCACTCTCCAATTGATGGGCATCCCTTCAGTTTCCAGTTTCTTGCCACTACAAAAAGGGCTGCCACAAACATTCTTGCACATGTGGGTCCCTTTCCCTCCTCTAAGATCTCTTTGGGATATAGGCCCAATAGAAACACTGCTGGGTCAAAGGGTGTGCACAGTTTGATAACTTTTTGAGCATAGTTCCAAATTAAAGCTTTATATTTTCAAAACGTATGCATAGATGATTTTCAACATTCACCCTTGCAAAACCTTGTGTTGCACATTTTTTTCCCTCCCTCCACCCTCCCAAGACAGCAAGTAGTCTAATATGTTAAACATGGGCAATTCTTCTATACATATTTCCAGATTATGCTGCACAAGAAAAATCGGATCAAAAAAAAAGAGAAAACAAAATTCAAGGAAACAACAAAAACGGTGAAAATACTATGTTGAGATCCACACTCAGTCCCCATAGTCCTCTCTCTCTGGGTGCAGATGGCTCTCTTCATCATTGAACTGAAAGTGCCCAGGATGGATGAACACTACTGTCATTAGATATGAGGAGTATAAGGAGCTAGTGAAGGGGAGGAAGGAGGAGGACAGGACTCTGAGATTTAGAATCTGGATCACCTGTGACATGATTGCCAAGGACAGAAATGGGGAAGTCAGAGGAGAGACAGGTTTGGGGGAATCATCAGATGGTTACTTTGGACGTGCAGCTGAGAATGAGGATCTGAAAGTTAGGAGAGAGGATGCAGGCTCAGACATGGAGATCCACTTAGGCTGCTGGTTAAAGTCACGGGAGCAGATTATCAGAAGGGATTATCTGGAAGACATTGAAAGGGAGAAGAGACTGGGAAGTAACTACAAGTTGTCTTTGATCAGTAGTGGTGATCTTGGAGAGACCGGTTTCACTAGAGGGGTGGAGGTGATTGACCAGGGACACCAGGGGACTCCTCCTGTCCCAGTGTGATCACATTTGTAAAGTACTTAGCACAGTGCCTGGTGGTGCACAGTAGGTGCTTAGGAAGTGCTTGTTTCCTTCTTGCTGGTGATTTTCATGGCTCCTTTGGAGGGTAATGCTTCTCTCCACTTGGTAGAGGTTTGGTATGGTATTCCCCCATGAAAAGCTGCTGACATTGTACTTCTGGACTCATTCTCTTTCTCAAAGCAGGGGCTTGGAATTTCCCAACTCTTCCTCCTTGAATGATTTCTAGGCAATATTTGTTTCTTTTGAAGGGATTCGGCTCCATGCTTTTCTCCCAGAAGTGGCATTTTCCCCTTCTTGTAAGAACAGTGGAGAGTTTTATGACAGCTTTCACAAGGGGTTAGGGTCCTTGGTGTAGTGACTCAGACTTTCATTTTCCAGCTGCATAAATTGATTTAATAGAATCATGAGAATTACCTGTCAGCTAGGTAATTGAGGCCCAGAGAAATTAGAGGGACTTATTGATGCAAAGTCATCCAGCTAATCAGGGCCCCATGTTTCTCCCCCCCCCCATTCCCTGTTTTATCTTTCTAAATATTGTTTTCATTTTGTCATTTCTCTGCTTTTAAACCTCCAATAGCTGTCTAACTATAGAATAAAGTTATATTTTTCATTTGGCTTCAGTTTGCCCAACTTAATTTTAACCTTTTGTGAGCTCTTCCCTTCCAACCTGAAGGGCTTATGTATTGTCACCCCCAAACATGCCATAAACAGTTTTACTTCTGTCCCTTCACTTGAGTTGCCTTTTTTTTTTTTTTGTATAACATCCAAATCTGATACTCCCTTCAAGGTCTAGTTTAAATTTATCCACATCTATGAAGCCTGCAACCCTTACAACCATATGCCATTTGATTGCTATTCATTTCTTTGTGGTGTTATTTGTTTGTTTTTTCCCTGAGGCAATTGGGGTTAAGTGACTTGCCCAGGGTCACACAGCTAGGAAGTGTTAAGTATATGAGACTAGATTTGAACTCAGATCCTCCTGACTTCAGGGCTGGTGCTCTATCCACTGCGCCACCTAGCTGCTCTTTTTGTGATGTTATTTAATCTCTTATCTCTGTCTGCTTGGTTTTCACAATTAAGTCTTAAGCTCCCATGTCTTATAGGTCTCTGTACTGGCATTATTAGTGTGTAGTCTAGGATAATGAGGATAAAAAGGGCTCGGTATGTTAGATGGACGAGTGAATGGTAAGTGAGAAGCCATTTTTGCACAACTAATTCCATATTTTGTAACTAAAAGACCGGAAGTCAGAGATCCTTGTTTATTTTATTGGGAATGGAAAGCTCCTCCGTGGAAAGGGTCAATGTCTGTTTGTATTTACTTAATGTTTCTATGTAGAGCTCAGCTGTGGTGGGTCTAGGATGCTTAGCTTGAGCAGTACAGGTCCCTGCCTAGATTTCCCACTTGTTGCTTTCTCTCAGAACTGGGTTTGTTTGCATCCTTCCTGTTTTATTCCAGGATGTTTTACTAAAAGGGAGATTCCTGTTTCCTTGAATTTGGAAGTATGACCTTATAGACAGGTAGAAAGTACCCAGGCTTAGTTAAACTTCCCCAGAATTCTTTCCCCGAATCAATTTAGCCTCTTTGACTTTAGTGATTGTGTATGGTTGTGTGTGTGTGTATGTGTGTGTGTGTGTGTTTTAAAAGGTGTAAAGACTTAGAGGGGAAATTTGAAACCAAACTATTTGGAAAAAGTACTTATGCAATTGGACATTTTTCAAGTGCCATTTTTGCTGTGTGTGTTTTTCCCTGGGATTATTTTAAAAAAGTTAAAGAAGCATGACCCATGAAGCAAAATGGCCCTGAGGTCTCTAATATGAGGCATTTGTATTTTGGTGTTTTGTTTTGTTTTTAAATGTGAGTTGATACAGACTCTTGACATGGCTTCGGAGAGCACCTAAAAGCAAAATATATTCCTAGAATCTGGAAAATACGGCAACTCAAAAAGACAAATTCAGGGGACCCCTTAAACCAGAGAATGTCAGAGCAAGAAAGGACATGTGAGCAGGAAGAAGTCTTAGGCTTCTGTTTCAAAGTTAGCAGCTAGAATTAGGATGCTTCTGGGCAGCATACAAAGAAGTCCCTCAGCTGCCAGCATGGGGGGCTCTTTACTTGGGGGCACTGCTTTGGATGCCTTGTGACGGACAGGCAGGGCAAGGATATTAGCTCTGAACAAGAACCCCCAGGTCGGGATCCCTTCTCTGGTGCTTCTGCTTGCAGAGCTTGGCAGTCTCGTCCATCACCGTTTGCAGAGTGAGAACTTGGTGCCCTCCGAGGTCACTTCTTGTTTTAGATCTGTGATTCATTGATCTCTAGAGGCAGCTTGGCAGATTGGATCTATGAAGGTAAATCATGTGATGCTCTCTATAAGAAAAAATCATTTTGGTTCATACTGTTCATAATCTGGTCTGTTCCAAGCTGAACCTGGATCCCTTCAAAACCACCCTAACAAGGAGTGATCCAACCCCTGGGAAGACTGAGCGTGAGGCAGAACAACATGCTTCAGGACACGATATACTTCTGTCTTGGGACACACGTTTCTGTGAATGTCTTTGTTTCACCCCATTCATCTTCTCACTTTATTTGTTTGTTGGCTTACTTACAGTTTTGAAACCCAAAGGAATGGACTAGTGTTTATCTACGACATGGGGGGTTCCAATTATAACAACTTCGAGCTAGACCTTGGGAAGAAAGTCCTAAACCTCCTGAAGGTAAGGAACACGTAATGATGCAGGCGGGCTCTCGTCTCCTCGATTTTGTTGTGGATTCCCAGAGAGTAGGGTACATATCCCTTCCCTAGTGAGCTTTTGGGACAAAGAAGAAAGTGAAGAGATGAACAAGGTGACTGGCCCCTTATCCCTCCCAAAAGATGCTTGAGAGATGAGTCAGGATTTGCAAGATTACACAGGCAAGTTGAGTATTTGAGCTGGATTTGTTTGAAATACATGACTTTGAAACCATATGTTTTGAAAAATGGTGTTTTTTCACTTTCAACTTTTCATCTTGTTAATAGTGGAATTCTTCTGTGGTTGGGAAAGAAGAAGAAATTAATGCACAGGCTACTTGTAGGCTGCCAGCTCCAGATTTCTGTTTGATTTAAACTATTGTGATTTTTAACTCAAAGATATAGTTTCCTACAAGAATAGCCTTTAAAAGGCATAGTTTTGCAATCCTTTGCTTTAAGAGAACAGGCAAATTCACTTTCCTTTCTTAGCCCTTCTACCTAGCAGACTTAGAAGAAAGTTGAATTTCTCCTTAGTGAGAAAATTATTTCTGAAGCAGGACTTTTGTTATGGTAGCCACAAAGAAATGCCAGTATCTAGAACTGGGAGGTAAGAGATGACCCTGAAGGGCTCTCCTGAAGAGATACTAAGAATGGAAAAATCTTGGGGCATCTTTCTACTTTTAGCAGATGCTGATTTAGGGGAGTTTAAGATAATGCAAAGCCAAAAGAAGTTGATTCTTGAGTAACGAAAAATAAAACTAAATAACAATTAGGAAAGTGAATGATAAACTGTCCAAAAATCTTTGGAAAACACAAAGAGAAACTTAATAAGGTATGATGGAAGGAAAGAGAAAGAAATAAGCATTTATTTAACACTGACTAGGAGCCAGGCAATGTGCTAAGCTATTTTCTTCCTGGGGTGGGGTGTGTGTGAAATACTCTAATAATGCCTTTTCCACTTATTGTATTGTCATTTCCAAATATGGTGCCCCTCCACCTTACCGTATTGAATCTCTGTAACCAAGAAAGGTTGATCAAAACCAACTCAGATGGTAAACAACATAATTGAACCACTTGTGTCAGCAAGGTGTAAAGCACTTGTTCCCCCTTTCTGCAAAGAGGAGGGTGACATTTCTTTATTTCTTCTCCAGGACAAAGACAAAGGGCTCTTCTTATTATTATGTATATCTATATTCTTGTAAGCATTGTGCATTTGGTTCTCTTGGTTCTACTCACTTTATACTAATCAATTTCTATGAGTCTTCCCATGTTTTTCTGAATTTTTCATGTTTGCCACTTTTTACTGCCCAGTAATATTCAGTTATACTCATTGCCCTACCTTTTCAGCTATTCTTCAGTGGATGGTTTCCTGTTTGAATTCTAGTTCCTTACTACCACAAAGGGTTCCTATAAATATTTTGGCCCATATGGGAACATTCTCTGACCTTTCAGAGTATGAATTCTGAATTATGGGATTGCTGGCTCAAAGAATATAAACAATTTAGTAATTTTTCATATCTAATTTCAAATATTGTCCACAACAATTAGACCAAGTTGTAGCTCTACCAGTATTGAATTCATGTGCCACTTTCTCCTCAGCCCCTCCAAAATTGACATTGTTATTTTATCATTTTTGTCACTTTTTTTAAGTGTCTGATAAATCCTCAATTTTTAAAAATTTGCATTGTTCTTGTTACTATCATAAAGTTGCTCATAGTTCTTAATTCTCCTTTTGAAACTATTCATCTCCTCTGACTACTTATCTTTTGGGGATATGTCTCTTAGTCTTAAATTTTTATTTTAAGATCAGATACACTTGATGCAAAAATGGTTTTTTTCCCCACCAACAGTTTCTATTCTAGCTCGTTTGAATTTTTTTTAACACAGGATTTTATTATTTTATGCATTCAAAATTATGTCATTTTTTATGACTTTTTTTCTGCCTCTTGTTGGATTAAGAAGTTGTGGTTGTGAAGAGTACTTCCTTCTGTTCTCTAATGTCTTTATGATATGACCTTTATATTTAGATCACATACTCTTGCAATTCAAATTGCTTTCTGCTTTTCCTAATGTTTTTGTTGATAAGAGAATCTTTCCCTAAGAAGTTTGCATTCTTAACTTTACTGTATGTAGGACTACAAATATTTGAATTATTTCTGGGGTTTGTTTATTTAGTCTATTAGTTAATGTTTTGTCATTTGAAATTTGGCAATTTCATTATTCCTTCATTCTTTTCCTAATTTCCCTAAGATTCTTATGTTTCTTCAGATGAATTTTGTGACTTTCTCTTTCTACAAAGCATCTCCTTGTTAGTTTGATTAGTACAGCACTGAGTCTGTATGTTAAGTGCTCTTGCACTTTTCTATACTGGCATCAAATCAATTTTATACTGGCATTATCAAATCTAGAGCAACAAATAGCTCTCCATTTATTTATGGCTTCTTGTGTTTATGTAAGAAGTATTTAGTGATTATATTTATGAGCCTACTTATGTTTTGGTGTTTAACTTCTAGTTATTTTATGTTAGACATATATTTTAAAAAAGCTTACTCATTTTAAACTTACACACACACAAAAAAATTTCCATCTGCACAGCAGAATATAGAAGAGGATTCAATATAAAACAATACATTTTCATTTCAGACTGTTTACTTAAAAAAAAAAAAACCCAATACTATGGAATAAATGTTACATGTTATTTTCAAAGCTACCTGCTTTTCTGTTCTTCCTTTTAAATTTTCTTTTGTTCTCTACTGTGCACTTTGTATTTTTTTCCCCCTCCCACCACACTCAGCCCTACAGAAGGCTATTATTAAACACTTAATACATATTCAGATAGGTCTATATCAGTATGCGTATATGAGTAGAAATACAAATGTATACATATACATGAGATGCTATCTGTCTCCAGAGAAAGGAATATGTATAGTATCATCTTCCTTCAAAGATCCATGTTTTTCTAAAATCGGCCTGCATATTTCAATTTACATTTCTGTAATCAATAATGATTTAGGGCATCTTTTTTTTTTTCATATGACAACATATAGTTTTGATTTCTTCATTGAAAAACTGTTCATATCCTTTAACCATTTATCAATTAGAGAAGACATATTTTAATGATTGGAGCCAAAATTTTCAGCCAGATTTTATGCTATGAGGGAAAGAAAACTCGCTTATTAAGAATACTGAAGTTACATATCATAACCTCTTCATGTGAAGAATTAAAGCACTGCAAAACTGTTTGGAACCAAATACTTTGTTTTATTCAAACCAGTAACAAGTGAAAGCCTATAATGGTTGGAATTGATCTAGCATGAATGAGGTGGTTAGTTGGATCACAAGGCCTCCCTTGTGCCCTCTGCACCATGGCCTCCAGCTCCACAAGTTGCCTCTCTTCTCCTACTTCCCTGTCCAGTCGCCTATTTTCTTGTTCTCTGGTCTGTCCATCTCACCGTGTCCTCCCAGGCAGTAACCCTTGTACTGGCTTTCTCTCCATCCAGGTTCTTGACTTTTTGTAGATCATTTAAACAACACACTAGCCTCTATCCTTGAATTCCTCACACTGTTATTCTCTGATTGTTCCCTGATGTTGCAGCCCCTGCTCATTCCCAACTGCTTAGGAGGCTTTTACAATAGAATAGGCTAGAATTCGCCAGGCTCCAAACAGTGGTGCTAATTGCCTGTTCAGGTCCTAAGAATTTTTACTACTTAGGCTGGTGAAGATGAGGAGCCATAGGAGGCTACGTGCTATGGAAGGTATAGTTTTGTTGGACACAGGACCCTGGATTGGCTGCTGCAAGGAGAGTGGGATGTGATCCATCTTTCTACCCTCTGGTTGATGGATCATTCCCCCTTACAGTCCTGCCACCTGTGGACTTTGGAGATCACCGACTAGAAGATACAGCATAACCTCCCTCCCTGGTTTGGTAAAAAGCCCTTTCCTGGCTGACTCGAATAACACCACCAAAAACTTTTAAAGCATATTATGGGAGAGGGCATGGAGAGGTGAGGGAACAAACACAATAAATGGGATAGAAAGTTGTGAAAGAAAATGCTGTGTGAAATCTAAAGAGGGAAGATTGGTTTTTTTTATTTGAAAGTTAAGATAGAAAGTGGTATTTGAGTTGGATTTGAAGAATGGGAAGGGATTCAGAAGGCAATGTAGGAGGAGAGGAACATGAATCGAGAACCAGAAATGTTCTTTAACCTATTTCAGTCTATTTTCTCAAATCTCTCCTTTAGCCCCTGTTTCATAGTCTAGCCAGGTTGGACCACTCCCTTCCCTCACTCCATCCTGTGTTTTTACACACATCCTTCTTCCACATCATCTCAGATGGAAAATACATCTCCTCCATGACCTTCCTCACCATTTCCTGCTAGCTGATGGGGCAATGTTCTTCTCCAGCTGCTGTAGCCCTCCTTTTAGACTTCCCCTTTGTCTCAATACTTTCTGCTTTCTAGCATCTATACTGTATATGTTTAATTTATAATTTAAAAAAGTAATTTAAAAAATAGCACCTTCTACCATCCATCCTCCATCCTCCAATTAGATTCCTCTTAGACAGGAAGCATGTATGTATTTTTGTGTCCCTAGAAAATGGAATGTATTTTTTGAATTGAAGTGGATGTTTATTGTTCATTATTACACATATTAAAGTCCTAACATGCAGGGTTTTTTGTTTTTTTTTTTTTAAATCAATAAACTACTTAGAAATACTTAGAAATTAGGAAACTAGGCACTAAGAATGTACAATTATTTCTCTAAAATAAACCCATTTATAATTTCTAATTCCCTTTCAGGTAATTTTTCCTCTATTACTACTGGAACCTAAGCTATAAACTTCTTCCATCCCCTTATTGTAGGAGCCCTCATAGCTTTGTCTTGGTCCTCTCCTTTTCTCATTGTGTTCCTTCACTTGGTAGCCTCATCAGCAACCTGACTTGGTTATTATCTCTGTGTGAGCGACTCCTGTTTGCATCTCACACTTAATGTCCAAATCAGAGCTGATCCTCATGCCCCCCAAACCTGCCGCCTTCTGATCATCCTTATTTCTGTGGCGAGCATCCCCATCCTTTAGTTGCTCAAGCTTGTTCCTCAACTCAGCTCTCTCCAAACCTCCCCTGTCCAGTCTGGGCCGAATCCTTTCTCTCCTTCCTCTGCAGCCTCCCTCCCAACTGACTTCCTTGCACTTAAATGGCCAAAGCTCGGATTGTGACTTCATTGTTTCTTTCCTTTGCCATAGCCTCTGACTGGTCTCCCTGCCTCAAGTCTCTCTCCATGTTCCAAGCTTTCCCACACACTGCTGGGGTTATTTTTCTAAGTCACAAGTCAATCGGTGGCTCCCTGCTGTCTCTAGGATCGAATATAAGATGGTCTCTCTGGCTCCTCTTCACAAAGGAGGCAGCCTCCTCCTTCTCTGGCTTCCTTACACTTGGGTCTCCTTTGTCTGTGGTCAGCTGGCTGTTCACCTCAGCCCTTTGGGATCCCCCAGCTGGCAGTGTGCCTTCTACTCCAAGGTCACTTTGCATCTGCTCCACATGTGCTTTGAATGTACCAGCGTGTTTTTTGCAGACCTTTGAGAACAGGACCTATTTCACGTTTATCTTTACATTCCCCATTGCCTAATACAGTGTCCTTCACGCAGCAGGTGCTTAATAAATGCTTGTTTGTTTTCTTGATTGCTACTGGTAAGAACCCCAAGGGGAGCTAGAAACCAGAATCCTGGGCTCAGTTTGCTGAAAGCTCCATCTTATTGGTATGTGATCTGCATTTCCCCATGCCTGTGTGTGCCGCCCACAGGGAGCCTTCCCAGCTCGGCTGAAGAAGGTGTTGATTGTAGGGGCGCCCATGTGGTTCCGAGTACCCTATTCCATCATCAGTATCCTACTGAAGGACAAAGTCCGTGAGAGGGTAAGGACTAAGGAAAGGGAAGTGGGGGGGAGAGGGGGTGGTGAGGGAAGGTCACTTGCCCCAACTTTTTTACTTCCTGGCGTGCCCTCCTTCAGTGTTGAGCTAAATCTAAAGAAAATGATTTAATTGGAGAGAAGTGGTCATAGAAACAGGAAACTCCACTTTCTGTCTCTGGTAGCCATTTAATCCGTTTCTCTCCAGGTCTAACAATCCTACTTTTAAACTTCAAAGGGGGTTGTTGCCTTACAAGGTGATCACGTGTACGGGGATTAGTGAGCAAAATTTCCCTCAGAATGCTTTGAACTTAATGACTCAGAGAGGGATTCAGGCTTTTGAGACCCAGTCTCTTTCCCTTTTGACATGGTGTACTAGACATGGACAAGCAGGAGCAGCATTCAAGCCCATTTTGTAGCCCATTGTACTGAGAGATAGGGAGAAAAAAAAGTCAAGACCAAAGTTGGGTTAGGATAGTGATGGCCAAACTGGGAAATGAGCCAAAGCTCCTCAGCCCAGTACTTTTCCTGTATTGTCTTGCCCCCCAAAGGCTAATCTTGTTTTAAAGGAGATTGAACATCAAAAATGACCCCATTGCTTCCTAACTGCATATAACTTAGCAGCCAACTTACCTCTAAATGAAGATGACAGTTGGTACCTGTACAGCACTGAATGATGACAAAGTGATTTTGAGCCAAATGCTTCTTAACTTTAAAAGGCTAAATACACAAATACAGATTGTATGGACCTGGTCGAGAGGTCCTGTTGGGGGCAGCCTGGGCAAATTGGGGAGATGAGAGGTTCTTCTCAGGACTTTCCTTAAGACTTTTTTTTGCCCTCCTACCTCAGTGTATATGATTACATGAGGGATGTATGTGCCAGATCTCATGCCTGGAAACATCACCAGGCTTTGACCCAGGACCCACTTATTTCCTTTCTCGGTGTTCCTAGATTTCAGTTGAATCCTGTTTTGTTTCCTAGCTCCCTTGTAAGTAGAATCCTTTCTTTATTCGTTATTTGTCCCCATCTCACTGTCTCATCCAGATTCAGATAATGAGGACAAGTGAGCTGACCCAGCATCTGCCCCGGGAGTGCCTTCCTGAAAGCCTGGGAGGATACATAAAGTTGGACCTCAGCAGCTGGAACTTCCAGTTTCTCCCTCAAGTGAATGGCCACCTGGACCCTCTCGATGAAATTATCTTACTGTCTCTCACTCCCTCTGGGGACGGCGACTCAGTGCACACCCCAGGCCCCCAAGCCATGACCATTGTGGAGCTGCTGGAACATTTCAGCCACAGGCAGAAGAGGGGTATTTACGAAGAGTATGAGGACATTCGCCGAGAGAACCCTGTGGGCACCTTCCACTGTTCCATGTGAGTGGGAGACAATTGGCTTCCCAGACATCCTGGAGTGTGGGCACGGGGGGGCAGGGCCCAGAGCTGTCCCACCTCCTGGATCTCCCATGACCCTGGGCCATCACCCTGTTTGAAGGCGTAGTCCCTGCCGATGGAGAAGGTTGCTGGCTAAAGGGGACCTTGGCTGAGATCGTCTTGTCCCTTGCCCTTTTCCTTTGAGGAATTGCTTGGTATTAGCTCAGTCCAAACCCAGACAATTCGTCCAATCCTTGATTGGCATTCTTTGCCTTCCTTATTAGTGAAGCATTCACGAATGCAGACTCTTCTCAGCCTTCAATCTCTGTCCCACATGAAGGGATCTGTGGATTTCCTTACAAAGGGGAACCTTTCAATCATTGGAGCTTATGGGATAGACGGGAGGGCTTGACTCTTGCCTGGGGCTTGTGTACAGTTGTGAGAGGTACCTAGTGGCATCTTTCTTTGGTCCTTTCAACGGGTTTTCTGGTTTTTGCCTTTAATTATCTCATTTCATGTGAATTGCTCCCCCAAATTCCTTCTGGAAATAGGTGAGAGAGTGAATTCTAAATGACTAAAAACCTGGATTCTCTTCAAGATTTTGTTAGTACCAGTGTTTGTTGACAGATGGCTTATAAGGTGGTCTTATGTTGGCTTTTATTGATCTGCTCTTGCCTCCAGGTCACCAGGTAACTTGGAGAAAAACCGATATGGCGACGTGCCGTGCCTGGACCAAACCCGGGTGAAGTTGACCAAAGGGAGTGGGATCACCCAGGTAAATAATATATAAAGGCTGCGCTTTTCCAAGTAGCGGGGGGAAGACTCCAAAGGGAAGCACAGAAAACCCAGTTGGGAAGGCTGGGTCCTAGACTGGGACGTCCCCTGAAATGTTCCACTGCTACTTCCCTGGACGTCAGCTGCTTCATCTCTCAGATAATCTAAAAAAGGGCCCAGGGGTGTCCAGGAGGACCAGCCTCTCTGGTGGGAGGACCTGCTGAGCCCTTTTCAGGGCTGTTCATCCACTTTGGGTGTCAACTTTCACCCAGCTCTCACCTGGGGCTCAGAAGCCAGAGCTTGCACAGCAGCCACACCCCAGTAAAACTGCCCCGGCTGACAGGCTAAACCCGGTGGAAGGGAGCTGATGGGCGTGTTGGAGGGCTGTCCATCCCAGGTGGGCAAAGACCTCCTTTGGTGGAATGGCCAGTGGGACAGGGTCTGGAAGCGGCTCTGAGGAGTGCTTAGGGCTTGGTTGGGCATTGGAGACGCCAAGGTCATCCACTGCATCCTGGGCCATCACTGGTCTTCCTGACTGTTCTACCACTGGGTTTTAATGACTGAAGGGGAAAGTGAGGCTCATGGCTTTGTGCAACTCTGCCCCGTTTAAATCCAGTTTATTCAAAAGTCGAGACATCTCCCGGTGATGTTGTGGGTCCTCCTCAAAGTGAAGGACAAACAATAAGTGGATTGAATCCTAAATCTCAGATATCCCTTTCAGCTTGGACAATGTTGGGTCTGGAGTCGGGAAGTTCCAGTCTCCCCTCAGACACTTGTTAGCTGTTGCATTCAATCTCTGCCTCAGTTTCCTCGTCTGTAAAATGGATCATAGCAGCACCAACCTCTCAGTATGGTTGTGAGGATCAAATCAGAGGATATCTGTAAAATTTTTAGCATAGTGCCTGGAGCACAATAGCTGCTATATAAATGTTTTAAATAATTGACAGCTTGTGGTTCTCTGAATTCCCCTTTTACTCTGCAGGAGTAATGCTTGTGGGTGATTGGGTCAGCCTGAAGTTCATCTCCTTTGGGCCAGGGCTGTGCTCAGTCAGAAATATAAAGACAAATAAAATGTTCTGCCCTCAAGGAGCTGACATTCTGCCAAGGTGAAACAAATCCAAATAGTCTGCAAAAGAAAGGTAGCCTAGTCCTGGTTAGTGCTCCTGTGAAGGGATCCTTCAGGGATGGAACCAGTAACCATATTTTACGTAATTCTGACTTCAGAAAGATGAGTGTGAACACCATTTCGGGGATTTGCTGTCCTGCTAAATTGCATCTAGACGTAGCTGGTCATGAGGGGAGAAGCTCAGTGAGCATTGGCAATAGGGAGTTAGAAAAGGTCTGATCATGTTAATGATGATAGCTAGCATTTTTATAGCATTGTAAGGTTTACAAAGGGCTTGACATATGTTGGGGTCAGCTAGGAGGAATAGTGCATGGAACAGTCAGGAGGATCTGAGTTCAAATCCAGCCTCAGACATTTACCAGCTGTGTATCCCTGGGCAAGTCACTTAACTCCTCTTTATCTTAGTTCTTCTTCTGTAAAAGGGGGGCATATTAGAAAGGAAACAGCAAATCATTCCAGTATCTTTGCCGAGAAAACTCTTGGATGAAGTCTATGAGATCTTGAAGAACTGGACATGACTGACTGGCCCAACAACTAGGAGTGTGATCCTCACACTGACCCTGTGAGACAAATGCTCTTGTCCCCATTTTACAAATGAGAATACTGAGGCTGATGAGAAGGGAAGGGAGTGAACCAGTGATTACCCAGCTTAGTAAATGTCTGAGGTAGAACTAGAACTTGGGTTTTCTGGTCTCCAAGTCCTGTGCTCTTTTTATACTTTGTTTCTTTGAAGGGAGCCAGAGACTTCCAGAAAGGAAGGATAGGACCCCGCAGGCTTAGAGGGGCAGTCCGGTGTGAGTGCATGAGCTCTGTTCCATAACCATCAATGTCAGCCTGGTCCCCCAACCAGCTCTGTCCACTTGACTTGCAAATGGATGCCCTCATTCACTAGAGGGACTGGATGAGAACATGGCTGGCCTAGCCAGAATCCATCACCTTTTTTGGAAAAGTAAAATGCTGATAAAATCCCCTTCATCTCCAAAGGACGGCGTTATGCTAATCCCTGTCTGTGATTCAGGGCTGTGCAGCTCCTCCGGTCTTAAGTGACTCAGAACCGGCCTAGCGTGTGAAGCTTTCCTGGGCTCTCCACCTGCCTGCTGTCCACTCGTGTCAGTGGTGAGCTGTGGAACCCATCTCTGCTTGCTTTGGATTAATTCAAAGCTCTTATCTTCTAGCTACTAACCTGAAGATTGTTGCCTAAATTTGGTCCCTCTGATCACTGGGAATACAAGTAGAGAGTGTGGTCTAATTATGTCCCAAAAAGTCATTTGCAAACAAATCATCCTCTCATCCCCAAGTTTTGCTCCTGGAATCGTAGGCCAAGCTTCTATCAGATCTGTCCAGTATCAAGTGGAGTATTTGACTCTCTTCTGTGTCCCATCACACACTGATTCTCAACTCTTCCACAGTTAATATTTCTGATTTCCAGGGATTCTCAGCTATTAAAGAACACAAGGGCTCCAGATTCCACATGTGGCTTTCTTCAAGTAATATAAAAGTCGGGGTTGATAAATGGAGTCTCATTTTACAACATGAAAACCTTCAGCTTATTTTTTTAAAGCTTGTATACAAAGTGAAGCTGACAGCTGTGTGCTCCATGCTTCTCTCTTTCCTGGCTTGCCTAGTCGTCATTCTGACTGGACAGTTGTGCCCTGAAGAGACAGGTTCTGTAAGAATGCCAGGCTGATGCTGGTGCAGTGGACATCTGTTCCCCATGAGAGGAGAATGGGTAACCGAGGCAGAGCTGATGCATCCGGTGCCCTCTTACTGCTCCAGCTGTGAGGTGGTTGGTCCAGGTGGTCAGTCAGGGCCAGGCAGAACTTGAACAGTTGCTGACTACCCCAGCCCTAGGGGAGGCTATGTTCTGAGGGGAGTGGGATGAGTAGGAACTATTCTGTTAGAATAACAGGCTCTTGTGAAGAGGTGATGATCACTGGCTTGAGGAAGATACCCACAGCTGTCGCTGGTCATGTTGCTCTCCCCAAAGGGTGGTAGCACTTGAATATATTGCAGGGCAGGGGAAGGGGTATGGCCTAAATTCCACTGTGAACAGCAGAAGCCAGGCTTTTTCCTGGCCTGAAATTGCTGAATAAGACTGTAGTAATGGCAACCTTCTCCATCCTTTTCCTCTTTCTGCCCCATGTGACTGGTGGGTACAAAGTTCCTTAGGGACCCTCCCCTTTTGGTCAAAAGTATGAGAGGACAGAATTATGGAGAAGTAAGGATGATATCGGGGTGATTGGGCTTTTTCGGGGTAGAATAACCTCGGGAAACTTCCCTGGATTTGTGCCCGAGTGTTAGAATCTGCTTGGGTTTTGCGTGGTGATGGGCAGATGAGTTTGGGCCCTTTCTTTTTTGGTGGCTGCATACACTGGCCTGCCTCAGTCTCTTCCTGCTCCTCCTTTCCTGGTTTGATATTCTGGACTTTGGTGTGTCTTTTTTGGTAGATAGGCTTCGTTTGCATATGCCCATCCCTTATTGATGAATGTTTAGGTGGAGAATCAGGCTAATTGTCCACTGAAATTGGCAGTTTCCTTTTCCCCTTGTTCATTCAATAAAGATAGATCCCTGCAAATGAAGAAGTCAGGGTTGGGCATCTTTACACGGCCCCTGGCTGTTCTTCTCTGAGTGGCAAGGTTATGTGGAGGAGATGACTTCATTCCATGTGAGCCCAGCCTGGATTCCAGGAGGTCCGACTCTGACTTGCTACCACTTGATGAATCGGGGCTGCACTTTTATTCACCATGTCATCTCCTCTCCCCACCCCCGTACGTTTCCATGCACAGCAGGAATGAGTGAGTTCTCTTTCTTTTTTATTCCAGACAGACTACATCAATGCCAGTTTCATGGATGGCTACAAGCAGAAGAACGCTTATATTGGTACACAAGGTACGCTGGGAGCTGTAATGTGTGTCTGGCTCTTGGCCAGCTTTGGGAGATTTCTGTGATTTCTTGGACAGCCACCTGCTTTATGCTGTCTGTAACTGGAACTCCAAGGAAGGAGGCAGCTGTGCGTGAGACACGGGGAGATCAAAGTTACAGCTTCTTGGTGGCATTGGGAATATTTAAAGAGATGGGAAGTGGCGATTTCTGTGCTCTGTCACACTAGAAAGCTAGCACTGGGGAGCGCGGGGTTCGGCGGGGGTCAGTTCAAGCACTGACACGTGAAAGTCTTGCTTTGTATTGTGAGTTGGAAGGAGCAGACTCGGGACCCTCCATCTCGGGGACAGGGAGGGCAAGGAGATGGGAGAGGAGGCCTGGAACCTGACCCGATTTCTCTGCCCGGCTGCTGGCGTAGCATTCATTTTGGCCAGAAAGGAGCACAGTGACAGAGGGAGAGAGCTTGGACACCCTCTGAGTCTCCTCCCAAGAATAGCCTCCGACAGCAGCGGTTGATACCTATCACTTGTGCTTTGATGTGAAATTCAGTTTCCCTCTAGAGCAAGGACTTAAGGACTGAGAACTTGTTTTAAAAATATTCAGTCAATAAACACTTATTAAGTTCCTGTTATGTCTGGCACTATGCTAGACGATCCTTGCCCTCAAGAAACTTACAGTCTAATGTCAGGAGGAAGACAACTGACAAAATCCACTTGGTTATCTTTGTAGTCCTATATGTTTAAACTGATGCATTGGAAAAACTTTCTGAGAGAAATCCTCATTGTAGGCAGAAATTAGTGATCAAATTCTGCCATGATTCTTTTAATAATCCCTAAAAAGCAAATTAAAATGTTATTCGCCGTAGTTTTCTTGTGAACAGTTTTGGCATTTGATCACTGACTGAATGACAGCGACAAAATAAATGGTAAATGTGCCATTGTTCACTCTAGGAAGGGATCAGTAAGCTACTGGTACACTGAACCTGGGCCAGACCCTTAAAAGAAGCCCTGTGCAAAAAGCATGTGACTTGTGAAGTTCACTTTTAGTACGGATCCCTGGTTTTTAGCTCCTTCTGATCTACTGAAATGTGAGTTGCTCTAGTGCAGAAACTTGGTTACACAAGCATGCAGTGCAAAGATGCATGTGTATGTGTGTGTGTGTGCACATAATGCACCACTGTGCATGTAAGGTGTCCAGATAGAACAGTGTACGTGTAATAGGCATTTTGTGTGTGGACACCCCTGTGTATACCCACATACATACATCATTTTTCCCTCACTGTCTGAGCCCTTAATGGAGGTTTATTGATGATGTTGACTTTACTAGGCTGCTGGAGGAGTCCATGTGGTTATCTAGGCCAGAAGCTCTGCCCAGAAGCTCACTGGTGTTGGTCTGACCGGTTGTATGTAGGCCCAAGTCCTGCTCTGTTGAAATAGCCCTTTAGAGACAGGACTTACCAGTCAAGAGTTGAGAGTTGTGTTGGGTTCTCTGGTGACTTGCCGTGGAAGAGTAGGACATTTCCATGCTGCTTTGGCCCTCAGAGGAGCCCCTGGCTTGGCGTGGTAGTTGTTGGGCTGCCTTTGGAGACAGGACTGACATGCTGGGATTACCCCTCTGGACACGGGCTCTGGATGATCTCGGACTCTCCATCTCTAAGTCCCAGAAAAGAGGGAGTTTCTGCCCCCAAAGTTCCCCCACCCTGGTGAAATGAGTGTCGTACCTGACACGGCAGGAACTTGATAAAGGCTTATTGGATTGAACTGGATTAAATTGAATTGAAATTCTGAACCACAAGTGTGGAGCACTGGGCTTGGAGTCGGGCAGGTCTGGATTTGGATCCTGCTTCTGACCCTTGCCAGCTTTGTGAGACTGATTTTCTCTTGATCTCAGTTTCCTTATTTGTCAACGAGGGGGTTATTCTCAATGGCCTAGTTCCAAACCTGTGCTTCTAAGTTGCCTGTCTGGTTGTTGCAAGCTGTGTAACAGGAGGTCATTAGAGATGAGTGAAAGAACTGGTGGGCTTGTCTCTGAGGACCCATGGATTTGTGGTGGACCCAGTGAATAAGGGCAGGGTTTTATTCCATCCATGCTCAGTAACTCAAGCAGAGAAGCTGAGGAGGCAGAAGGTAGGAGTTCGCTGAACAATTATTAATAAGTTGTGGAAAAGTGGGCTGAAAGATTCAAGAGTGAAATGTAGACGGAAGAAACTAGTGACCAGCTCAGATCTGAGGGGAGAATTTGGAGGGAGGATTCTAAGGAACATGGGGGAAGGATGGTGGAAGGACGCAGGAGGGCCGGATATTTGTGGTTGGGGGAATTCCAGGGGTCAGGACTGTAGATGGAATGGTTTTGAGAGATGGGAAAGTCCAAGGTAGAACTATCCCCATGGGTGGCTTAGGGAGATGAGAGATGGAAGTCCTGGGAGCCGAGTTTGAGGAACCGGGAGGGCAGGGTTTGGGGGTCATTGCCCATAATAGAGATTTGTGAAATCGGCTGTGAGACGGAGGCCGGAGTAAGGAAGGTGGGAACACTTACCAAAATGAAGGTCTGCTGTCTCCGTTCCCCATTTCCTTCCTCCTTCCCCCTTTCTCACTAGGAGACTGCCTCGATAATTCTGAACTACTGTAATCCTATCACTCATGTGCCAGGAAGATGGAGGTCTCTCCTCAGCTCTGAATCAGGAGCAGCCAAGAACATCCCCAAAGACACTTAGGCGGTCTTTGCTTGAAGGCTTCCCGCAAAGGGAGCTTGCCACCTTCTCCCCAGCCATTGTGGCCACTTTGAAACAGCTCTTACTGTTAAGAAGTTTTTCCTGGCCTCAAGCCCAGCAAGCCCAGTCCCCCTTGGGATTCGGGTACCCTCCTGGGCTGCTCCTCTGGAGATAGCCTTTGGGGCCACCCTTGTGATGGACTCCAGCGTAGTCTGCAATTTTTGAAAGACCTCTTCCTGGTGATCTGCCTCCTGACCACATTGCCCCCTTCTTGTACTTTAAAAATCATTTGTTAACCTGATTTTTTTTTTAACTTCAGTCTCCTGAGAAACTTTCAAATCCTGACACCTATTACTTCATTTTAACCTCTTGGAACCTCAGCTTCTCCCTCTGTAAAATGGGCTTAATAGCACCAGGCTCCCACAGTTGTGAGAGAAATAAGTGAAGTAGAAAAAGTGTGAGCAGACGGTGTTTTGCACACCATCAAGCATATAAATACAAATGAGAACTATAATTATCTTAGTAAAGTTGTCATATTTGTCTAACTTCTCCAAGATCTTTTTGGGTCCTAACTTCATTTAGGATGGTAATTACTGCTCCCAACTTTGTGTCAGTTTGATCAGCAAATGCATTGATGAAGATGCTGAGCTTCTTGGGGGCTGAGGGAGACCTCCTTCTAGATCAGGGCTGAGGAGTAGGCCTACACTTTAAAGACTGCCCTTTGGCCTGATGTCACCATCTTTCACCAGAGTAGGACAGGAGAGTCTAGCCTCTGAATGGAATCAGCATCTCCTCGTCCGAGTTCTAGTCACCTTCTCAAAGAGGGAAATAAAGGCTGGCTTGCTATGGTTTTGGTTTTGTAAAGTTTTATTTCCTGCTTTTTGTTTTCCTACCACTGCTATTTTTCACCATCTGCCTTCTTCTGGACTCGCCATCGTGGAAAACTAACAAAGCAGTGCTGCCTTTGGTCGCTGGGCCACAGAATGGGCTTGTAGGCCTGCCTCTATGGAGGAAGCCTGGAGAATTGCTTCATCTTTTCTTCTGGGGGCCCAGATTAGGCGTTGAGCCTCCTCCTAATGTTTTTGTTTATGGGACGTGAGTCATCACGCAGACACCTCCTTTTCGAGGTGCTGTTTGTTAACTGCCTCTTTCGTCATCAACTCTAGGATTTTGTCAGGAGTTGGAGGCAAGTTCACTGGCTTAGAGTTTGCTGCCTATATTCTCTTTAAAAATAAAATCAGGCCATTTGCCCTTTTCTACTTAGCTCTGTTTTCAGTCTTATAAAGATTGCTGATTTAGCAATGGGTCATTCCGATTTTATCAAGTGACCACTTATGGGCCACGTGCACTGGCCACTGGGAAATATCCATGCAAAGAAAGAAACCATCCCAGCTTTTATTTCAGTATCCTGGGATGTAATTCCCCAGGCCGGAAGACTCGAATTGCTCCAGAGTAGCAGTTGCTTCCACTGCCACCTTATTCATGTTGGGTATCAACCCCGTATTACCATTTCTGTTCTGTCTTTTCTAGTCCAAAGATCATTTTCCTCACCAGAGAAAAGGACGGCCAAGAGCTTATTATCCAGTTATTGTTCAGTCTGTCCCAAACCTTAGCCCCTTCTTGGGTCCTTTCCTCTCTAGAGCTTAAAAAAGTGATGACGGCCATTTCTTCTTAATCTTTCACTTTCTTGCCTGCCTTCGTTTAGTCAGAGCTTTGGCAGTGACCCAGGTCTCATAAGATGCTACTATTCTTTTGTGTCCTGGGTTCTGCCTTCCATACTTGTCATTTTAAAATCTAAGTTGCGAAGTCCTTCTACAACCACATTGATCCTTTTAGACCAGAGGTGTCGAGCACTGTCCCTCACTATGCCAGGACTGGTGCAGCTGAGTCAGATTAAAATGTAATTGGGAAATTAAAATAAACATGCAATAGGATGTAGATAATGTTATTTTTTGGGGGGGGTGTCACCAAAGGGTTTTTGTGGCCCACAGGGATCCTTCGGTCTGACTGAATGGCCCCATTTATGTTTGAGTTAACGCCCCTTGTTTGCCCCCCTGGAACCGGTTTTTTTTTTTTTTTTTTTTTTTTTTGAGAGCTTTCTGTCTCTTCTATGTTGACTGCCCCTAGATTTTTAGTCTATCCTTTCTCAGGAACTTTTGAAATCTGCCCTTCTGTAATTTAGGGATTCTGTCGAACTATTCTGGGCTTCCCCTCTCCTCCATCGCAGATTCTAAGATGGTGCAGTCACCTTCTTTTTAAGGTTCTTGATTGCCGCCACTGCAGCCTCATCTGTTCTATTCACGTTGGTGAGAATCAGGCCCAGAACCGAATTTTCTTTTGTTGAATCTTCTACCTTTTGAAAGATGTAATTGTTGTGGAAGCTTGTCAATAAAGTATTAGTTTGGCAAAGAGTTTCAGCAGAAGTCCCAATAATTGAAGGCCCCATCATGTCTGTCATGATTCTGTGCCAGACTTTGCATTAATCATTCCTTCTCTGCTTTTATCTTCAATTTCTCTCTCTTCTGGCTCTTTCCCTTCTGTCTATAAAACTATTCAAGTCCAGGTATTCAAAATAACACCAAATTATACCTTTCTATAATAGTCTTACCACCTCAAGCCATTGACCCCTTTTTCTCCTCTTATTCATAACTAAGCTTTTTAAAAAAACAAAAACCCCAGGAAGTCTCCATTTACTTCCTTTACTTTTTCATCATGCACATTTATCCCCTTAAAATCTGTTTTTGGTCCTTAATGAAACTGTTTTTCCCAATGTCACTAACTGAGGCAGTCTAAGATCAGGTCAACAAGCATTTATTAAGCCCCCATTTTGTGCCAGACACTGAACTAAGTACTAGGGAAACAAAGAAAGGAACTCGTGGTCTGATGGAGGAGACCACATACAAGCAATTATGTGAAAACGAGGGATAGACAGAATCCAATGGATACTGGAGTTGGAGTTAGAAAATCCTGATTTTGCTGCTCAATACCAGCATGCCTCTTTGCTATGTCAACTCTCTGGTCTTAGTTTCCTCATCTCTAAACAGAAGAGGTTGGACTGGATCTCCTCCAATATCCAGCTACAGGTCCATGATTTTGGAGCCTTCTAATTGCCAAAGCCGCCATCTTGTTTTTAGGCTTGCTCCTCCCTGAAATTTCTGTTGCATTTGACACAGTTTACTACCCCATCTTCTGTGACCTGGTGACACTTATGTCTGTCTTATATTTCTTCCTGGTCTCCTTCAGTGGCTCTCATTCTTCCTTTTTTAGTGTGTGTATTCCCAGAGATTAAAAAAATTTATTTGTCCTCTTGGCCATATATCTGCTGCTATGGCTTCTATTGCTACCTCTCTGTGGATGACTGATGTCTTTACCACTTAACACCAGACCCACCAACCTGAGTTTTAATTCTGTGCTAGTGCATGTTTTGCCAATGTTCCTTTTTTCCCCCTCAATAGTATTTCATTTTTCCAAATACACGTAAAGAGATTTCAATATTCATTTTTGTTAAACTTTGCTCTAAATTTTTCTCTCTCCCTTTCTTACCTTCCCCCTCCCAAGAGAGCAAGCAATCTAATATAGGCTAAATATGTTTTGCCAATGTTTCAAACTTAGCATGTGTGAAACAGAGCTCTCATTTCTTAATTTGCTCTTCCCCTGCTTTTTTTTAATCCTGTTGATGGTCTTCCACCATTGTCACCTTGTCTTGAGGTATTAAGATTCACAGTCATCACAGAATTTCAAAGTTGAAGGAGCTTTGGGAGGACTTGAGTGCTCTATGCTCCAGCCTTCCAAATGATGGGGAGAGGAGGGAAGGTGTTGAGTAGCCAAGGGTGGGTTAGCTGCATGGTGATGGGATCCACAATGATCAGCTTAAGTCTGAGGCACCTCTTGTTCCTGGAACATAAGACAGAAAGCACAGATTTAAGGTCTGACCATTGTAGCGCCTTGTGACTAATACGAAGAGAAAAGTTGGTTATTGGAATTAGACGGAGGAAGTTATCATGGGGTCAGGTTGTCAGAAAGACATCAGTGTGGTACTGAAGGCCTCTCAAGGGGACAGAGGGCATGGAGAAAAACCATATGAACCATGAGTCCGGGACTGATGTCACAGAGTGGAGCTGGTGATCTGTGGGTCATTAAGTGACAACAGTAATGACAAACAAATGGGGGGCCCTCGAGCTATGGCACTGCTTTCTTGGCTGTAGGGGATCAGCCACATGAACTGGTTTCTTCCACAGCTGAAAAGCAAGAAGAGAATGTGCTGTGGAGATGTGCTGATAGAGGGAAGAAGGGAAGACATTCAAGTAGGGGAATGAGCTGAGCAAAGATGAGGGCCACATGTTTGCATGGCGTTGAGGGGGGGTCAGCCTAACAGAAGTACAGAGTGCATCTCCAGGAGTTCTGAAGGCTAGGATTCAGGACAGAGGGCCTTTAAAGCCAGGGAGAAGAAGGCAGATTTGACACAGGAGAACAGAACCGTTCAGAATTTAGTGGGGAGGTGACAAGGTTGTTTTAGGAACACTTGAACATTTATCCCAGAATCAGATTGGGAGCTAGAAGCAATCTTGGGCAACCACCCTTATTCTGCCATCTGCCCCCCGCTTTGTTTTGCAGATGTGGAAACTGAGGCCCAGAAAGGTGTTCATACAAATAACACATGGTTCTTTCCACTCCTTCTCCTCCTCCTCTTAGGTGTGTGGGGTGGTTTGTAATCAGAGGTCAGGTAGGAGGCCAGTGAGGAGAGAAGCTGAATCACAGTGGAAGAAATGCAAAGGAAGGGAGAAAAACTAGTCTTTGATTTGTTAACCATCTGGCTATTGGAAGGAAGGAAGGAAAGATGAAAGGGAGGAGAAATCAGCATTTCTGTCTGGGGGATCCGGATGCCAGAATAGCTCACAAAAACATAAAGATCTGGCAGGATCTCTGAGTGGGAGGGGCAGGCCCAAAAGGGAGACAAGGAAATGAATGAGTTCTGGTTTTGAGTTTGAGGTGATGACTGAGATGTCCAGGATGGTTATGTAGTCCTGGGGCTCAGCTGAGAGGGACGGACCAGAAGAAGGGAAATCCTAATCATAGAAGGGATTGCTGGAACTATAACAGTGGATGAATTCTCCAGGAGAGAGAGCCTAATGATGGAAGAACAGAAGGCTAATATGAATCCCTTAGAGCAGAGGAAGAAAGGGAAAGAAGGAAAGAAATGTCTTCTTGTGTCACAGGCCATCTCCCCTTCTCTCACGTTAGGTCCCTTGGAGAACACCTACCACGACTTTTGGCTCATGGTGTGGGAGCAGAAAGTTCTGGTGATTGTCATGACCACACGGTGAGTACCTGTTCCTCTCCCCCCCACGGTCACCTCCCTTCCGTCATTGGGAGTGGAGGCAAGTGCTATTGGAGTAGGGAGGAGGACTTGAGGTTGGAAGAAATGTTTGGATAATATATTATTTAATATCAAGTAAGAACTTGGATGGTTGGGGCTGGAGAAGAGGAAAGATAGGTGGGTGTGATCAGAAAATCGAATTTCAAACATCATGATGTTGGATGTCAAGATATTAGAACAAGGATTGTAAAGGGAGGAGGTGGGAGATAGGATTTTTCTGATCTTCATTACCAGAAAATCTGGCAGGAGAGATTTGAGAAAAACCTGTAAAGAATTACATGAACTGATGGAAAGTGAAATGAGCAGAATTAGAACATCAATAATGTAGAATGATCAACTGTGAAGGACTGCTCAGCAATACGGTGATTTAAGATTATTCCAAAGGACTTAGTCTGAAAAATGCTATCCACTTTCAGAGAAAGAACTGACAGACTCTGAAGGTAGATGAGAGCATACCTTTTTTTTTTTTTAACTTTATTTTGTGTGTGTTTTCTTTCACAACATGGCTAATGTGAAATAATGTTTTGTGTGACTATACATGTGTAACCTATATCAAATTGCCCGCCCTCTCAGGAAGGAAGAGAGAGAATTTGGAACTCAAAATTTAAAAAAAAAGTGTTAAAATTGTTTTTACTTGTGATTGGAAAAAAGTAAGTTATAAGAATTTTCATTTTAAAAAAGAAGGAAAAATGTTGCTAGAAAGGAGAATGAGCTGTGGCACTCCTGGCATAACCTAACTAATGGAAACGAGTCTTGTGGGTTGAGTGTAGCTCGTGACCTGTGCCTCATCTTTGCTTTGATAGCCATGATCACGGCTGTTCCTAAGAAGTCCTTAACTAAATTCGGTTGGGCAGCTTTGTTGGTTAGCCACTGTCAGAGGTGGTCCAGCTCCATTCTGAGCTCTCTGGGGAGACAAGTAGAAGACTTTCTCCCAGGGGTTTTGACCTGCTGCCAGTTTGCATTTTTACTGCATCAGCCCGTGATCACTAAGACAGCTGGAGGAGATTTGGATCCGGGGGTTCTAGTCCTGGTTCTGTCCCAGCTCTCTGGTCAGCTGGGGCAGTTACCCAAACTCTCCTGACCTCAGCTTCTCTACAAAAGGGGGGGGCTGCATTTAGCCCAAATCACAGAATCCCAGCCCATCCCTCCTGGAGAATCACCTTAGGACTTTCTCCCCAAATGATCTTGCAGCCTCTCTGTCCGAAGCCTTCGGACTGAAGTTTCCTCTAATTCTGGCAGCTAGGTGGCAGTGTGGGCAGAGCACTGGGCTTGGAGTTGGTGGCACCCTTTTGCCTCCGTTTTCTCCTCCATAAAACGAGAAGGGAATGGCAAAACGCTCCTGTATCTTTGCCAAGAAACCCCAGATGGGGTCACAAGAGTAGGACCTGCTGAAGAGCCACTGACCTGCAATAGAGGCCCAAGTCTGACTGGGGACAGCTTCCTCTCATTGTTCCTGCTTTGCCCTCGGGGCAAAACTGAACCTGGCTAGATCCCTTTTCCACATCTGGGACCTTCACATGTTGGTTAGAGCTCGAGCCCCTTGAGTCTTCCCTGAGCTAAACGCCCTCACTTCCTTCCTTTGACTTGTGTGCAGGGCCCTCAGTACCCTTTGTGGTGCCAGCTGCCTTGTCTTTTCTAAAATCTGGTGCCCAGCCCTGCACCCAGGGCTCCCAGACTGGCCAGAGTACAAGATGAAGGCCTCCTCCCTCCCAGAAGCTGGGCCTGCTGCCTTTCTGCGGGCTGGGGCCACATCAGGCTTTTGGTCACAATAGTGCTTGGCTGGTTTCCATTGAGTTTGTAGTTTACTTTCAGATCCTTTTCAAACAAATTATGGGCCATGTCTCCTCCCCCATCTTGTGTTTGTAAAGTCCTTATTTTGAACCAGTGTAAGAATTTACATTTATCCCTATTAAATTTCATTTTATTAGACTAATCCACCAGAAGCTTCGTCTCCTTGCCAGATGAAGCAATCTTCTAGCATGTTAAGATCTTTTTTGAATCCTGACTATCACTGAGTCTTAACTATCCCCCAGGCTTTGTGTCTTCTGCCAGTTTGATGAGCATATTATCTGTGCTTATTGACAAAAATGTTAAACAGCCTGGGGCACGTACAGATCCCCGGGGCTCTCCAAGCCTCCTTCCAAGCTGACGTCAGACATGTAATATAGCTCTTCTTCAAAGCTGGCCATCCAACCAGTTCTGGCTCTAACTGTATTATCTTTGATGTAAAACCTACTAAATTACCCTTAGGACACTGCTGTGGTCCACCAGGTTAGTGACCCTGTGAAGGACAGGAACAAGGTTGGTCTGGAGTGGCCTGATCTTGGGGAAGCCATGCTGGCTCTAGGATCGCTGCTTCTCCTCTTAATTGCCTTTTCTTTTATATTCTGCTCTGTATTTTTGCCAGGTTCAGTGGTTCATAATTTGCCTCCATCTCTTGTCTTGGGGCTTAGCCCCTTCCCTCCAGTCTTTCTGTTGTGTCTGACTGACCACTGCTAGGATGGTTCTCGCCTGAGCCTGAGGGACTTGAACTCATCCAGGGCACCTAATTCTTCTTGTGTCCTTCCTCATTTCTGCTAACTGTTCCCCGTCATCAATTCCTCTTCTCTCCTGCCTTTGGGTCATTTTCCTTGGCAGAAATCACAAAAGCAAAATAAAAACCAATCAGTCATCCCTTAGTTACCATCTTTCTCATTCACTGCAGATATCAGTCCTGCTTACTCCTTCTTGGATTTCTTCCTCTTAAATGTAACTAAAACAAAACCATTCCCCAAAACCACCTAAAACACCAACAAAAACCCCCCATTTTCTTTAGCTTTCTTGGCCAGTGTCTGCCTCTGTTGAGGTTTACTGGACCTGATTCCGTTCTTTCAGCACTAGGCCATATTTTGATGTTCAGTTCAGCTTCTATCTTCTGTATATATTATCCTATTAAAATCTGAGTTGGCTGGGGAGTTCTGGGTATATCCACATTGGTCTTTTTAATAGAAGTTCCAGTTTCCCTTCGTATTGGAATTATTTTTCATTGTCTTGAGAATTTTATCATTGAAAGTTTCCTTTTCCTTCTAGACCGACTTTTAGTTCACAGTATTCCACCTGTTCTTCCTCTGAACCCTTTGAAATCTACTTTCTTGAAATTTAGCATGTATGTCAGACTTTGCTTAGCTTTCTTTTTCTTTCTTTTTATGGTCAATCTGTCAAAGACTGATTAGCCAGGAATAAAATTCTCTGTGCCCTTTAAAGCTTTCTTTCTCCCCCTTTGTCCCCCTTTCTCCCCCACTTAAAATAAGCCAAACCATTTAGAAGTTTCTTGATATTCAGAAAAGACCATTATGCTACTTGTTAGCAGTGTTCATGAATGCATGCTCCTCCCTTCTCTCATCTTCCCAGCAAACTAAGATATACTCATCACCCCCTTCCCAGCCGCTAGATAGAATGGAAAAGACAGTGAATGGAGCACTGAGAGTAGCTCGAGGTACTTTGGTATCCTCCTGCCACCTATCTTCCCTCTTTTGGAGAACTCCCCCATGACGCTTCGGTCTCCGTTGCCCAGAACTCTGCATCCTTTTCTCACTGCCCGTCTGTGCTTCTTGTGATCTCTTGCCATTGCCTTCCTCCGGCTTTCCCACTCTCATCACTGTTTTACTTCCATGTTTTGTTGATGCTTCTGCCCCTGACGATTCCCTCCTCTAATGGATACTCGCTGCTTTTCTGATCCTTCTATCTCTGTGATGGCTCCAGCTTCCTCCCCTCTGCCGGTTCCTCATCTGTGTCCGGTTCTGGATGTTCATGGATGTCTGCCAGGGCCTGTCCTGGGGCCTCTTTTCTTCTCTCTCAACATGCCTCCCCTTGACTTCACAGCTTATGTGGGTCAAGTTATCATTCCTTTAGTCTACCTGACCAGCCCAGGTCTCTCTCCTGAGCTCCAGTAGCCAAATGCCCTTGGCCATCTCTTCCTGAATGTTCTGTGGTCATTTATCTCCAGCTCATCGTTTCCCCCTTCAGTCTGTCCCTCTCCTCACTCCCCTGTTTGCCATCCTCCCAGGTATCCGGATTCATAGCCTTGCATTCACCCTGTCCTGCCTCTTCTCCCTATAGCCCATCAGTTGCCAGGTCTTGCTGAATCTATCTCCACCACGTGCTTCACCTGACTCCCCCACTCACAGTGCCTCCTTCAGGCCTTCCTAACCGGTCCCTCCCCCCCTCAGGTGTCTCAATCATCCAGCCTCCAAACATCTGCCAAATTGTTTCTCCTGAAATGCAGATCTGACCCCTCACTTCCCTGAGTAGAAACTCAGAATGTTTCTGTTTCCTTTGGGCAAAACTAATCTAGCTCCAGCCCAGACCTCGTTTCCTGCTTCGGGGTCTTTGAAAAACAGAAGGTCTGTTGCCCCTACCTGACAAGGACACCTGTCTCCTTCTGCTTTGTCTCCGTCTCCTACCAGAGGCTCTTTGTCATCTCATCAGATTGTTTTTTTCTTCTTAAAGTCCAGTAGAATCAGTTTCCTTGAGGGCAGGGACTTCCATGCTCAGTGCTGAGGAGAGTGCCTTGTACCTGGTGGATGCTTAATAAAGGCTTCCTCCTTCGGCTTAGCTCTGGCCTGGTTATGTCTGGATGCTTGGGGCTCGCAGCTTCCCTTCCCTTGATGGAGGACCACACCAGGGGCTCCTGGAAGTCCCTTTTCCTCTAGTTTGTCTTCTGTATGGTGGGATGCTCCCAGAGGTCAGCAGGACCATTACCCCTTCAGAAGGGATCTGGTCTTCTGCTTTAGCTTGAGGCAAAGACAGAGACATTTTCAAGCAGGTGGAAGGGGGGCTCAGCCCCTGCAGGACTTGGTCACTGCTGGAGGTGCGCCCTGGTCAGGGTAATGGCTCCTTAATGAACTTTGGATTCTGGGTCTTTGTGTGTCTCCAGATTTGAGGAAGGTGGCAGGAGAAAGTGTGGCCAGTACTGGCCCTTGGAAAAAGACTGCCGGATCCGATTTGGCTTCCTCACGGTGACCAATCAAGGAGTAGAAAACATGAACCATTATAAGAAAACGACGCTGGAGATCCATAACACCGAAGTAATCCTTTTATGTTCCTTCTCTCTGAAGCCGCCTTTGCTCGTGGCCTCAGATCTTTACTAGCATAGGATAATTGGGAGTTGCACTGAGCTGGCTCTGGGAATCTGAGGGGGAGTTCCCATCTATTGCATGGCAGAGCCCATCTCCTCCTTGCCATCCCAGCATTGCTGCCCTATTGCTGCCATTGCACGTGGGCCCTACAACATGGGTTGTCCTAGGACAGAGAGGCTTCTTTGGGAAGTGGAACTCCAGTTTGCTAAAGAGATACTGGGTTTTCTCTTTTTCCCAGTGGTTAGAGCTGGAGCTCCATCCTGGGGAGGTACTGATAGGGAGGGGGAGTTCAGGAGAAGGGAGAGGAGCCAGGAGGAAAGCCCCTTGGAAAGGGACTCTGCATAACCAGGCAGAAAAAGCTGGTGAAGATGGATGCCCAGAGGAAAGGGGACTGAGAGGGCTGGGCAGAATAAGGATGAAGGGCCATGAGTTAGAGAGGCAGAAATAGTGTCTTACCCAGGCTTGGGGGGCAGTGAAGATTATGGAGAGCAGGGGGAGAGAAGGAAAAAATGCCTAGCACTGACTGGTCCTGACTTCTGGCCCTCAGGAACGACAAAAAAGACAGGTGATCCACTTCCAGTTCCTGAGCTGGCCAGACTATGGGGTCCCTTCCTCAGCTGACAGCTTGATCGACTTCCTCAGAGTAGTAAGAAATCAGCAGAAGATGGCGGTGAGGAACTTGGGACCACGCTTCAAAGGCCATCCCAGAGGGCCACCCATCGTGGTCCACTGCAGTGCGGGCATTGGCAGGACAGGTAATGACTTCCAGAGTGGATGCTGTCCAGAGTGCTGGGGGGCCATGGTAGTCATTTTTCAGGAAGAGTCCCTTAGATTTGCGGTGGGCAGACTTCCCTAGGACGTTGTTTAATGTGAATTTGACAGCTTTAGTGTTAGCTACTGCCTGTGATAGATTCACAAAACAGATACTGAAGAACATTGAAATGGAGTTGCCCAGTGGTTGGGGAAGGCTGAGGGCATGTTAAGCCAGTTGGGTTTTTCCCGTCTTCCCTCCCTTCCTCCCGTCTGTCTTCCCTCCCTTCCTCCCGTC
>JAJPUD010010915.1:39030-58032 GCA_023553655.1 Myrmecobius fasciatus | reverse complement strand
AAAAAAAAAAAGAATCAGAGAAAGGCAACACAATGCAAGCAAATGTCAATAGAGATCATGAAAATGTTACGTTGTGGTCCATATTTCATTTCCCTCTCTCTGGGTGTATATGGTTTTCTTCAGTGAACAATTGGAACTGGTTTGAGACAATTCTTTTTTGCAGAGAGCCATGTCCATCAGAATTGATCATCATGTAATACTGTTGTTGTTGTGTATGATGATCTCCTGATTCTGCTCGTTTCACTCAGCATCAGTTCATGCAAGTCTCTCCAGGCCTCTCTGAAATCGTCCTGCTGGTCGTTTCTTACAGAGCAATAATATTCCATAACATTCATATACCATAATTTATTCAGCCACTCTCCAATTGATGGGCATCCCTTCAGTTTCCAGTTTCTAGCCACTACAAAAAGGGCTGCCACAAACATTCTTGCACATGTGGGTCCCTTTCCTTCCTCTAAGATCTCTTTGGGATTTAGGCCCAGTAGAAACACTGCTGGGTCAAAGGGTATGCAAAGTTTGACAACTTTTTGAGCATAGCTCCAAATTAATGAGAGGGTCAACCAATAAATCATGAAAACAATCCATAATTTCATCCAAGGGAATGACAATAATGAGACAACATACCAAAACCCATGGGATGCAGCCAAATCAGTTCTTAGGGGAAATTTAATATGTCTCTAAATAGATAAGAATAAAATAGAGAAAGAAGAGATCAATGAATTGGGCATGCAACTAAAAAAGCTAGAAAAAGAACAAATTAAAAAACCTCAATTAAATACCAAATCAGAAATTCTGAACCTAAAAGAGAGATTAATAAATTTGTAACTAAGTAAACTATTGAACTAATTAATAAAATTAGGAATAAGCTTTTATGAAAAAAACTACACAAAATAGATAACCATTTGGTTCATTTGATTAGAAAAAGGAAAGAAAAAACCAAATCCCCTGCATCAAAACCAAAACAAAGTTTACTTACCATAAATGAAAAATAAATAATAGAAACAATTAGGAGTTATTTTTTCCAATTGTATGCCAGAAGACTGACAATCTAATCAAAAGGATGGTGTATTTATAAAAATATAAATTGCTCAGAATAACAGAAGCAGAATTAAGTTACTTAAATTGTCTCATTTTATATAAAGAAAGTTAACAAGCCATCAATGAACTCCATAAGAACAAATCTCCAGGGCCAGATGGATTTATAATTGAATTCTGCCAAATAAGTAAAGAACACTTACTTCCAGTGCTATGTAATCTATTTGAAAAAAAATATGTAAAAGTGTTCTGCCAAATTACTTCTATAACACAAATATGGTACGCTTTCTTAAACTAGGAAGGGCCAAAACAGAGAAAGAAAATCACAGACCAATTCCCTAATAATATTGGTGCAAAAATTAAATAAAAAATTAGCAAAGAAATTACAAGAACTTATCAGCAAAATAAATGTTCAGGTAGAATTTGTACCAGAAATGCAGGGCTAGTACAATATCAAGAAAGCTGTTACCATAATTGATCACATCAATAACAAAACCAACAGAAATCATATAATAATTTCATTAGAGGCACAAAAAGCTTTTGACAAAATACAGCACCCATTCCTATTAAAATAGGAGAGCTTAGAGATGAAGGGAATTTTCCTTAAAAAATAAGCACCATATATCTATGACCAACAGCAAGCATAATTTGCAATGGAGAGAAGTTAGACAAATTCCTGATAAGATCAGGGGTGAAAGAAGGATGTCCATTATCATCACCATTATTCAGTATTGTATTAGAAATGTTGCCTTTAACAATAAGAAAAGAAAAAATAAATTAAAGGAATCATAATATATAATGAGAAAATAAAACTATCATTATTGGCAGATGATATGATGATGATTATTCTTTTGAGTCTTGGGTTTGCAGATTATATTTTTTGTTTAGTTCTGATTTTTCCGGTACAAATGATTGGAAGTCTCTTACTTTCTGGATTAACCATTGCCTCCCTTGAAAGATGATACTCAATCTCACTAGGTAGTTAATTCTTGGTTGTAACCCCAGGTCCTTTGCCTTCTGGAATAGGGTATGCCAGGCCCTCCAGTCCTTTATTTTGGTAGCTACTAGATGCTGGGCAATCCTGACTGTTCTCTTTGGCACTTGAATTATTTTATCTAGTAGCTTCTGATATTATTTCCCTTAAAGTTATAGTTTTGGAATTTTGCAACAATGTTCCTTGTGAGATCTCTTTCAGGAGTTGATTGATAAATTATTTCAATGAGTATTTTCCACTATGATTCTAGTATGTCAGTGTATTTTTTCTTGATGATCTCTTGAAAAATGTTATACTGGCTCTTTTTTTGGTTATGGCTTTTAGGGGAACTGGTAATTTTTAAATTGCCCCTCCTGGATTTGTTTTCAAAGTTGAATGTTTTTCCAATGAGGTATTTTACATTTTCTTCCATTTGTCATTCTTTTTATATTGTTTGATTTTTTTGACTGATATGTTTCTTAGAGTCAGTAGCTTTCATTTGAACTGTTCCAGTTTTAATGTGCTATTTGCTTTCAGTTAGCTTTTCTATCTCTTTTCCCATTTATTTAATTCTACCTTTCAAAGTGTTTTTTTTTTTTTTGCATGCAGTTGACCATTTTTTTGTTTTTTAAGGAATTGCCTTCCTTTTCCAAGCTGTTAACTTTCTCTTTCATATCTCTCATTTCTCTTTTCATTTTTTTCTTCTAGCTTTATTATTTGCCTTTTAAGTTTCTTATGAGCACTTCCAAAAAGTCTATTTGGGCTTAAGACCAATTCATTTCACTCAGCTTTCCTCTGTGGACATTTTGTCCTCATCTCAATTGGTGTTTTGGTCTTCCCTTAACCATAGTAGCTTTCTATAGGCAAAATTCTTTTCTGCTTTTTGCTCATTTTCCTTTTTTATGGATATTTCCTCTTTTTTAACTTTTAAGGTGGATCTCTGCTGCTTGGTTAAAAGGGGGCACTGTCCCAAGATTCCTGTCTACCTCTGAGCCTTGGCCTTGAGCACAGGTGCCCCTTTTGTTTGCAGGGAGTAGCTTTTCTTTCTCTTTTCAGGAAACAGCTTGGTTTCCCAAAGTTTACTTTCTGAGCTGGGACTGTAAACTGCCTCCCTTGTTGTGCTCTTCTACTCACCAGGGACCAAGCGTATCAGTTGCTGATTTCCTATATTCAATATTCTCTCACTGGCTTTCCCAGAGTTTATCTGAGCTGGGCCGAACACTCCATTCAGATCGCTGAGACTGACCTTTCTTGTAGTTATTCCAATTTACCTTGAACTGGAAAGTTATTTCATTCCATCAGACTCTATTCAGATTCTTGGTTTCATGTGGTTTTCAAGAGTATCAAGGGTAGTTTGCGCAGCTTCTTTGCTTCGCTCGGACACTTTCCAAATTAATTAAGGGGTTGTTTTCTTCAGGCATTTTCCACATTTCCTTTCTTAAGCTATTTTCTTTCTTACCCAAACTTTCATATTTCTCCTGCATAGCATTCATTTCTTTTCTCCATTTTTCTTTTATCTCTCTTTTTAGATCATTTTTTTTTTTTTCTGAGGTAATTGGGGTTAAGTGACTTGCCCGGGATCACACACCTAGGAAGTGTTAAGTGTCTGAGACCAGATTTTAACTCTGGTCCTCTTGACTTCAGGGCTGGTGTTCTATCCACTGCACCACCTAGCTTCCCCTAGATTATTTTTGAACTCTTTTAAAGAGAATCTTTTGAGTTGGAAACAAGTTCATATCCCCTTTTGAGCTTTGATCTGAAGGCTTTTGTTGTCCTCTTCTGGGTTTGTTTTCTGATCCATACCTCTCTATGGACAGGGTTCTTTTTTGCTTTTTTCCTCATTTTAAAATGTTGAGCTCCACTTCTAGGGCACAGGGAAAATTGCCTCAAGTTGCAGGTATACAGGGACCTCTAACTGCCTGCATTGGGGTGGCATTGAGTCTGAGTTGGAACAGGTGGTACTGAAGACTTTCCCACAGTGTGTGTGGGTCTGTCCAAGAAAAATCTATTACACTAGGCTTTAGAGACTCACAATTGCTTTTTTGTGGTTTCATTGGAAGTCTCACAGGTGGTCTGCCAATCCACTGGCCTTCTAAACCAGTACAGAGTAACCAATGCTGCTGTGTTTTGGCTACAAACCTCCTGTTAGATTCCCTGCATCAGATCTCCCTGCATGGTGCTTCCCTGTACTGAAACTTCGTGTGGTGCACATACACTCAAAAACTGTGTTCCCTAGGCTGTATTCCCTATGACCAATCAGATATTCTTTTCCTTAAATCCTTCCAAGATATCTTAAGCTGGAAAAGTATTACACTGAATGATCATGGATTCAGTCACTCCAAAAATCCATTTAGAGGCTATATTTAGTGATGCTTCTGAAGGAAGCGGGGAAAAACTCTGTCAATACCCTCTCTAAACACTGCCATCTTAACTCCACTGCCAAATGGACTGAATTTAATAAGAAATGAATTCCATAAGATGAATATTGTGGTAAAGAAAAAGTAAAATCATGGGATCACATAGTCATAGGATAACAAATGATGAAATCTCATCATTTTTATTATCAAACTCTTAATTTTTTAAGTGTTAATTGTGCAGTTAATGGAAATGAGAACTACAGAATTAAAATAACATGTACAGTGACTTACAGTTAATTATGTGTCTGAGACAGTATTAGAACACAAATCCTGGGATCTCAAATTTGGCACATTTTCCACTGTACAAATGTGCTTGAACTAAAAAAAAATAAAATTCACATATATAAAAAGGTAATGCAAGCAAATTTTCAGGCAGAAACCTATCTAGAAAGATCTGAGAGTTTTAGTAGAATGTAATCTCAACAGGGTGAGATGGAAAACAAGAAAACTAATGCAATCTTAGAAATAAATGACAGGTTACTATAGAGGCCTCTAGAGCTGACAGCGTGAATTTATCCTTCTTTGGTTAGACAACATTTGAATGGTTATGAACAGTTTTGAGTAGCAAATATGAAGAATAAAATTGATAGCTAGAGAGTTTTAGCAGTAAGAAATCAGGATGGTTAAGGATCTCAATTCCTGTCGATTTTTGAATCAGTTAAAGACAATACGGTTGCTTAGCTGGGAAAATGAACACTCATAGGATTATGATATTTATTTTTATTGGAAAGGTCATCATGTTCAAAGTACAATAGAATAGTTTCCTTTGATTAAGAGAGAAGTTGGAAATATGGATTAATGCTTTAAAGAAAAATAATATACTTTATATAAGGAAATATGTTTTAATGATTAAAACTATAAGTAAAAGGAATATTATTTGTTAGAAGTATTGGGTTGTTCTAGCCCAGGCTATAGGGCTACTTATTGGTAAAAGAATAGATGAAACTTTAGTTCATTGACAATTTGCACCAACTCACCTGTGATTTCCTTTCCATTTATTTTGTCGACAGGTGAATACATAGTAAGAGGCCACCTAATTTATATAACTAGTTTAATTTTCTTAGTTCATATATGTGAGGCAAATGAACAAACTTGTGATGAAAGAAACCTTTTCTAATATTTCTGAGAAAATTCACAGAATGGGAGAGATTATAGAAGTTAGGAAACAGGGAAACAGTTTGATTTTTAAAATGAAAAAAGGCAGCTTCTGAATGAGATTAATGTTGATCTTCTTCCCCAAATATAAATTAGACTGTTAAGAGAATGAATTAAGAATGCATAGAGTATAGTTTCCAGAGAAATGAATATAATAATTCCACTTAACTCCCCACAGTAGACCATATCTAGATTTCTGTTTTCAGCCTTAGGTAACGAATTGTAAGACAATGTTAAAATTATTAATGAAAATTATGAAGATGTAAAGATAAGCTTAGTGAATTTAGATGAGGGTATATCCAAAAGATTATGAAAGATCTCAAAACTGAATAAAATAAGATATATCAGAATAACAAATAAAAGCATTTCAAAACTATTTTAAAAAGCACTTTATATATATATGCATATATGCATATGCATATATATATACATACATATAATTTAAAGATATTCTGTAATATCCTCATTGTACTCTTCAACAATATTCCCTTTGATAAGTGAGTTCACACTTTTATAATGAAACCTATATTCTTTGTAATTTTATCTTTTTCCCGAGCCTTCTAATGGCATTTTGACTATTTCAACACAAACTTCATCTATTTACTGCATAATTAAAAATGTGGAATATGAAAAAAGTCAATAATATGGCTAATACATATGTTTCACATTGACTTTTGAGCCCTTTCTGAACTGATCCTATTCTTTATATTATTCTGATTGAATATTCCCCCTCAAAAAATGTTGGTTGTTTTGATTATTTATTTCTACAAGTCCTAGATACGGTGCATAGAAATAGGAGGCCTGAACAAGTATACTATTTATAGACATTTAGAGAGCCTAAACAATATTTGTTTTTCTTATGGGTCTAGGGAAACACAAATAAAATGCTTAATTACTCCAACTCTTCATTGACTTTGCCTATGAGGACCCAACCAGCCTATTGGATAGTCATAGAATCATGCCATAGTAAAAAGGACTTGCACATTTTCTTGCCCTGCTTCATATGAATGAGTGTATATAATCCAAGTTTGCAAGAATAATGAGAAATGTTTGTTTTCTATTTAGCACTCTTCAATAGGCTAGAATCCAATGGTTTGCTTGTAATCTGTACAAATTAAATGCATATCTATTAAAATTGTCAACATGAAGTTGGCAATTCATCATATCAGAGCATAAGGTCATTATATTGTATACTGCAATAGAATGCCACAATACTTGGGATGATGAAATGCCAGCTCCTAACTGAACATTTAAGAAGATGTGTTTATTTTCAAAATACCCAACTGCTAAATAGTTGCTGAACAAAAGAAACCAGCTGGAATAAAGATGCAGGCATATGATTGAAAGCTTCATTTCAGCAGAAGATCTCATTTTAAGAATATGTTTCCTTGTTCTTATCCTGGTAAAGTGTATGTACAATACAAGTACAAGTACCTCAGGGAAAACTGTTGAAAAGGATCATCTGCAAAGAATTATAGTATGTATTCATATTATCAGTTTACACTAAGTGGACTCTGTAAGGTTTTCCCATTGCTTTATCCACAACAACTTTAAAAATTGCATGTTATCTGAATTTTACAAATGATTTAATTTAAGTTCTGAGAAATTAAGAGACTGCCCAGGGTCACACAGTAGTTAGTGGATGGTACCCAGGACCAGCATTATTTCCATTGTTTACCCAAAGAGTTACAAATACAGAAAGTATTGATAAAATAGACATGAGAGATGCACATTTTAAAATCTTTGTTCTTAGAACTTTAGTAAAGCAGGAAAGGGCTTTTTAGAACACATAGTCTAATCACAACATTTTGCCAATATGAGAATTGTTGTGCAGAAATATGAAGAAATTTTCACATGGCTAGGTAGTATCTAACTAGAATAGAACCCACTTCTACCTTCTTCCATTCACTATACTTTATAACAGTGGCAAAACTCCTCTTAAGAAATGCATGATCTCAAATAGACCTCACAAAAACACTTTGAGGAAAGAAGGTTAGGACCTTTTTTATAGTTGAGAAAATTGAAAATGGGAAAGTTTAGTAATTGCAAAAAGTCCAATACACATTAAGAGCCATGCCTGGATTTCAGGACTCCTAAATTGGCATGATTCAATTATTTCTGTAATTTTAGTTTGTCTCTAGCCAATCAAGTAGCATTTATGACATTATTATAATGTGTCAGTGCTACACTAAGCAGTAGGAATATAAAGAAAAGCAAAAACATCAAACCAAAACAAAGAAAAAAACAAAAGGAAAAGAAGTCCCTACCTTCAAAGAGCTCACAGTTCAGAGGGAGAGACAACATAAGACCAGCTATGTACAAACAAATCATATATAGCATAAACTGCAAGTAAACATTAGGGTTAAGGATGACTTGGAAAGGTTTATTACATAATGTGGTATTTTATTTTATTTTTAAGTAATTGCTTTTTACTTTCAAAATATATGCAAAGATAATTTTTAGCATTCACCCTTGCAAAACTTTGTTCCAAACTTTTTTTCTTCCTTCCTTCCCCCACTCCATCCCCTAGAAAGCAAGTATTCCATAACATAGAATTTTAGTTGAGATGTGAAGGAAGCCAGGAAAAATATGAGATTGTTGTCAGTGAAGAACCACAAGAAGGAGACCAGTGTCACTATTTCTGATAGAACATGGAAAAGAGAAATATGTAAGTAGACTGGAAAAGAAGGAAGGGGACAAATTATAAAGGAAATTGAAAAACAAATAGAGAATGTTCTATTTTCTCCTGCAGGGATGGTTTGAAGAGGTCATATTATAAGAATTTTTTGGAGTACTATATTGTGTTGTGAAAAGATGATTTCAAAAAGACATTCATTTATATCAAGTGTTGCAAAATGAAATAGAAGATCTAGGAGAACAATTTATATGACAATTATGGTACAAAAATAAAATTGAAAGGCATAAGAACTATGAATTCTTGATTCTACAGGGCAGAAAATGAAATCATATTGTCCATTCTATAATGGTGCTGGATTTGGGATGCAAAAGGAAAAAAATTGTGTATGTATGTATCTCACATGTCTTACAAGCAAATATAGGTAGGTATACACATGAAAATTTATATATAAAGACATTTGTGTTTAATACATACACATCTGTATGCATGCATGTATATTGTCTCCCTTTTGATTGAAGGGCTGGAAGGGAGAGTAGCAAACTCCTCCCAGTGATTTCCTTTATAGAGGTCAGGCACTATACTCTATGTGTACTCCATTTTATATCACCTGCTCTGTCTGCTTTCACCTCCACTGAATAAGAAGCTTCTGGACTGACCCTCCCCTTGAGATTCTTTTCCTCCCCACCCCTTGCTGCTTTCCTTTTTCCTTTTCTACATTGTCTCATCCTTTAGATTGTAAACTTTTTGAGGTCAATGACTATTTCTATTTTTATCTATTATATTAATAATTATTGCTACAGTGAGTGATACACAATAATTATTTAATGCATTATATTTTATTATATTAGATATATGTGCATATGAATTATTTATGTATGCACATATAGTGCTTATGGATATAAACATGTATTTTATTTTCTTTCATTTTTTGCTCCTTTGATTTCCCTGTGGCATATACATAGTATTGGAATTTCTTGAAATTTTAATCATTTTTTAACCATAATTCTTAATGACATTCAGAATAATTGGCTCAATTCATAGCTACTTCAGTAGCTCATTAGTATGTCTGCCTTTGCATAACCCTTCCAACATTTACTTGTCCCATCTTTTGTCATCTTTGCCAATTTTGCTAGATATGAAATAAAACCTCAATATTGTTTTGATTTGCATTTATCTTACCATAAATGAATTAAACATTGTTTTCATATGATTGCTAAGGTTAATACAATGACTAGATTAACATCATTAAAAAACCTACCATTTAAAAGTCCCTTGTGAGTCATTAAGGAAAAAAAAAATAATCTGATGACAAAGCCATAAATAGTTCTCCAGCCTTAGTGATAACATTTGAATTTCTAGTAACTTTAAATTCAGAGCTTATACTGCTTCTTCTATGCTTCTAGTATGAAAACTTTGATAATGACATACATATACCTTTAAAAACTCTGAAATCACATAGATAGAAAATCTGATAGGAATAGAGCCAAAATGAGCCATTTTTTCACCAAGGGGAAAAGGCATTAGATATGCCCTTGAATCAAATATATAATTACTGATGCTAAAATAATTAAATCTTTAAGTAAGATGAATTCAATTGACTGAGAAGAAAAAGCCCATGGCATCAGTGCCCTGTGTGTGGTCAAAAAAATCTTCAAAATTTTCCCACTGGGAGACTATATGAAAACATGAAGCTGCTACAATGAAGTTAATGGATTGAGATAAAGAAGAAACTCTTTAGATCTATGGTGATGAGAGGAAGTAGATAATCTGTTAGATTCCTATTGTAAATAATTATCCTTGCTAAATTAATTGCTTTTAATAACTTCAGTTGTTTCCATGCTACTTGAGAGAAAAAAGTGCTATGAAAATATAAATGTGTGTGTATGTATTTTCATGTTCTTAAAAATGTACTACATTTAAAAATAATTGTGTAAATTTGTTGTTCCCAGTAAAGCCTGGTGGCCTTGCACAATGTTCAAGTTATCTCATACTATATACAATTCCATATAGTAACTTGAGGAAATAGAGCTCATAAAAATCTTTTAGTGCATAAAATGTTTTACTGTTTTTATACTCAAGACTATGAGCTGCTTCTCATACTTAAACAATGGTACTTAAAATAGCATTTCATATTCTAATAAGCACTATTCCTATGATAGAATAAAAATGAACCACATGACAAGGGATAATCAAGGAAATATTTGATCAGAACCAACTTAAAGTAGTTGGATACCAAGATTCAGAAATGTAGATAGACATTCTAAACAGTTCAGATAAATATATGTGTGTGCATGTGTGTGTGTATGTGTGTCCAGTTTAGTTCATTTGACAAGTTCTCTTTGGAAGATTTATAGATTCAAACAACACACAACAAAGAAACAGGTGAGCAGAAATCTTACAGGATCATAATCTGTAGTGATAGAGAAATGGCATCTTTGGCAACGTGGCTTTGTTAAAGTATAAAATAAGGTATATTTTTTAAAGTTACAAGTTATTTATTTTAATACAAATTGCTTTACACATCATATTGGGAGAGAAAAATCAGAGCAGAGGGGGAAAAATTAAAAGAGATTAAAAAAACAGAAAAAAAGAAGTGAATGCAGCATTCAATTTTTATGGTTCTTTTTCTGGATGCATAAGGCACTATCTATCCAAAAATCTATTGGATTGCCTTCGATCACTGAACCACTGAGATCAAGTCTTTCATACCCTGTTATGTTTAGAAATTTGTGCTTTTTTGGTGTAATGTGGTGAATTAGATTAGTCATCAGTATATGACAAGAGTTACAAATAGACAAACTAGTTTTGGATTTTTTTTTGTTTATATTAATATTATTGTTAGCAATTGGTTTTTGCTTCCTTTCACGTTGTATTTAAATTTTTAAAAATGTCTAATGGAAAATTATTTGAATGTTTACAATTTTCGATGAAAATTAAAAAAAAAACTTTTATTAAAATTTTTGAAACATAATCTAAATAACATTCTACTCAGTACAACTATCAAAGTGCCCTATTAAAAAAAATAAGGACCTATTAGTGTTGCTTGTACGAAAATGAATGAAAAAGTAAGAAATTCTGTCTTCAGGTACCTTGCAGCATGACAATACAAGAGAGAAATATATAAGTAGAAGAAGTACATAATTGCAAAAATTTAAATATCCCAAAAGAAAATTAGTGTTTCAGAGATTTAGCATCTAATGGTGTCATATAGAAGAGAGTTGCTTTTGTTTACTGTAAAGGTAAATTAAATTTTTTTAAGTTTATAGAAATGATGCAAGAATATTGGAAACAAAGAAAAAGAAAAAAAAACATTCTGCAATGGGATGAATTGACCTAAAAGACTAACTTTCCTCATATATTTTTATGATTTTTAAAACCATTCTTAATATTAAAATCAGTCAATAATTTAGCAAATGTATGGTCCAATATCTTTAGCCATATATGTCATCATTCTGTACTATTGCTTAATACACTAATAGATAAAGGGTGATGAACAGAAAGCTTAGATATTTAAAAAATCAGATATTGTATTTAGAGACATAAATTATTGCAGTTATTGCACTATTGATGTAATCATTAGCAAGTGATTTAACCATATTATGACTATTTTTCTTATATAAAATGAGCAAAATAATTTTTATTTCATTGACATTCTAGAATATTATGAATTTGGTGAAAAAATCTAAGTTATATCACATCAATGATGACAAATCAATATATTGTTTTATTATTTTATTACTAGACAGAAAATAAAATTTCATTATGAATAATATTTTCATATTTCTATATTAATTCACAATGTTCATTCCTTAAAAATGATTTCATGATATTCATGTTTTTGTTAATATCTCCTTAATGTTGTCATATTTTTGCTTCCATGATAAGATATTATTCTTATTTTTCGAAGAACATTCTCTTAGCTTAGTCCAAATTAAAACTCCTCAGGAATTTCTCATGATGTTTTACACTAGTTATCATCTTCCCTATATTCTACAGGTGATTAGCATGAATTGGTCATGCTTCTCTTTAAACAGATAAGACATAAACCATCTTTTTCTTAGATAAATAGAAATCTCTTTGTGTTCTTCACAATCATATATCCAATAATGAGTATACTGAGAATAGAATTATATTTCTTTATATGTTTCCATTAATAGCTACCAAATCCTAGAAAAATCCTGAATTCTTCAAGGCATGGCCCACTGATTACCTCTTTGATTTTTTTTTTGCATTTGTTTTAACTCCTTGATGAAATTCTATGTAATTCAAATACTTTACAAAATCTTTGTATAATTGTTAACTTGTCAACTGAAAGTTTTGTATGAGATTGCTCTTGGTAACCCAACACTTTCATCAGTCATTCTGCATTTTCTTACAGTGTCGTTTCCAAAAACATAGGCAACATCTAGGGTATATGAACATTTCCATGTGTCAACTGGACCAAAATTGATCTCTGAACTGTGCATGCCCAGAGCCTGATAAAGCAGGCTAGAGACAGGTGAGGCAGGAATCAAATAGATGTTTAATTTCAAATTTGAAGAAAATGCTTGCAAATAGAAGTCTATCTTTCTGAGAAGGCCAACTGCTTCTTCTTTAGTTGACACACTAATTGCTGTCTCCAAATACTTTTTCGAGAAAAAAATGTCAGGAAACCCTAAGATGCCTCATTACATGCACTCAAAAACATAAAATAGTTAAAAAAATGAAAGTTGTTTTTAAATTTACTTTGGCAGAGGTTTATTTATGAATTTTATAATATCAATATTAAACCCCCAAATATTTACATAATATAAATAGAGAATAAAATAATATTGATATTGTTCCATGACTATATTAAACCTAAATGCCATAACTTCTAAAATAATAAAGGAATAAAAATAACTGAATTACAAGAAAACATAATTGGTAACAAAATAGTAGTAATATAATAACAGAAGTAACAAAATAAAGGATACATAGTCCAGTGTACTTAAACTCTTTGTTTAGTATTCTGGTCCCTTTTAGTTCATTTATTCAGTGTTTAGAAATCTATACATAATAACACTACACCTTCTGTATAAGAAATCTGAATCATACATGTGGACTTTTGAACTCTTTGTTGATATCTTCGACAACGAGATCTTTGGACATATTCAGATATATAATTTTTTATTATAATTGAAAAAAAACATTGAGTCCTTAAGATAAATTTGAGGATTTATTTTTGCACATTCTATATTTATTTTGTATAATAAGAATATTCTTGCATTTTTGCTCAACTCAGCCCTCAAATAGTCCTTCCATTCTTTCAGTGAATTTGGAGTATCACAAAAGTCAAAATCCTTGGGATCCTTTCTTGAGTCAGAAAAATCAGTGAACTTGTTTTTCACAACTCAGTAGTCTTTTCTTATGTCTACTCCTGTGATAAAATTTCCTCCTTCCTAATAAACATATCCATTTTGCATCTTATATATGTACATATATGCATATATATACATATATATGCATATGAACATATCTCACCACTTAATGTGTGAGCTACATAAGAAAAGGGACATATTTCATTTACCTCTTCGCGTTGCCACTACTTTGCTTGTTTATTAATTTATTCTTCGGCAGTTTTACACAGAAGTTACTTGTAATCATTTTTTACATTCAAAACTTCCTTTGTAAATTTTGAGATGATTCCACTATAGCAAATATTTAAATAATTATTGTCAGCCAGTGCATTGAGTACCAGGTATTTTTAGAGAATAAAACAAAAAACAAACAAACAACAAAAAAAACAAAACGATTTTTTTTTTCAGTTATCTCAGATAGAATTACAAGACAGCAACATTTGGGATCTACTTCCCAGATGAAAGGATTCTAAATTTTCAATCATCAAAATAATTGTATACAAGATTCTAAGAATCCATATGTAATTAATCTGTAAACAAATGATAGTGACTTTGTCTCTGATGCTTTTAGATCTTCTCTGTACATGACTCCTGCTCTACTTCCTAAATACAAGCTCCATTGACAGTAATCTCTCCAGGGAACCCAATATATTTGCAGTCCTATTAATATAGATGATACATCTATGCCTCTTATTCTGTTTTATATTTACACAGATTGCCTTGATCTCTGGTCCCTTGACCCTTTATTTTTCCAAATGGAATAATCTGCTATGATATATCCAAACAATTTTTCTTGTTGTGATATTTTCTGCTATGATATTCTCTAGGCTCTTACATTCAAATTTAGTCTCTACTGATAACATTTTCCCTCACTTCTGTATCTCATGTATAATGGTCAATGAAAGTAGTCACAATTGAATTTTCCAAAACTGTCATTTTTGACAATTCTGAAATGGTCCCAGAATGAATTGAATCTTTGAAGTTGCTCCTCAAATTCTAGCTGTTTCTTTTCCAACCATTTTAAATGAATATAGGATATCACTGTAAAACAAACAAAAACAAAAACAAAAAATCCAGAACTCCAGTACAACATAATTCTCACCCTTAGGGATAATAGACAGAAAACAAACATTAACAACAAACTGTCTTCAAAATGAGGAATACTTGAATTTTAATCCTAAAATATTGACTTAATTTCTCATTGTTTTAGGAAATTTTGTTGGCAAATAAATTACAAATAAGTCATTAAATTACATCACTAAAAAAGTCTCCTCAAGCAGAATATGCATATTCCAAAAAATCATAGATTTAGTCCCAAAATTTATAATTGTTCATTAGTTTACATAAATATACAATTGTTATGATGTCACAATGTCATCACATTCCCTTTTGTCTTTGCAATTTTTCTTGCTATCTAATTTCAGACTGTCAAAATACCCCCACACACATGCATTTATACATTATATAGATAGGTATCTTAAGACTTTCCAGTAGTTTACTCTGTTTTTTTTTCCAAAAGTGCATTCTAACATTATATTAACTCAGTTGTATGGCTAATCCAATTGTTCCATAGATCTTTCCTAAGGCACATGAATTCTTTCCTCCATTTCTGAGAGGATTGCTATATTAGGTTTATGTTTTTCTTATGATTTCGGAGATCCAGATTAAATACCATCAGCTGGGGAAAGCAAAGGCTTATCAACATTTTAACTTAAACCCTTTCAAAGTGAATTCTTCCCTACAGTTAGAAAACAGCTAAAACTTTCCCTTCTTCTTCCAAGTCAAACCATGTCTTTTCTTATTTAGATCCCAAACCCTAATTTCTTTTAGTCAATGACTATACGTTAACGGTTTTTAAATCACTTAGATACACTCAAAGGTCTTGTCTAAGTCTAAAGTTCTATGCTTATTTAAAATAATATCTAATCAAAGTAATTTAACTCAAAAACATGCTTTTCTTCAATTTGCATTTAAAGTGGGATTTTAAAATTTAAGGAACTACCTAGCTTTATTCATTATATGCATCACATAAGGGATCATGGTAACAATTTGTCTGGTATGATTTATCAGGTAAAATGTTAAGAAAATCTATGGATTTCCACTTTCATTGAATAAGTAAAATAATAATTTAAAAAACTACCAAAAGGGAGATGTCAATATATTCAGAAGTCTTGAATTACTTTTCTATGAATGTTTAAGCCTTAAAAAACTCTTAGAACAAAAATAAATATCATAAACTACAGACTCTACAAAGTTAGAAATATAATCAAAGTGAAATTTCAAAATGTAATATATTAGCATAGACATTAAACTTGGAATTTCAACTGTTACCCTCCCCCCAACACTATTACTACCATCACCATGACAGATTAATGATTTTTCTCATTTTCTTCCCTACTATTCTTTCTTCTTTGTGTCTCCCTTCACATTATGGGCAAAATGAGATCTGACAATTTCCATTGTTGGAAAAGACAAAAAATTCAAAAGAATTGATAAATAGATGCATTTTAAAGAAATGAAACAGTAAAATATCTAAAAACTTAAACAGTGATGGATAAATTTCATCTTCTGATTTTGCAAAGCTTTTACCCTACAGATTGTTATAGGTTACGTAAATAGTCTTGATCACCCTGTTATTTTTCTCCATTCTCTAGGTCTATTTTCTGGACTTTATCAGCATGTCTCACTAAGTACTTATTCTGGAATTCCTTAAATCCTGATAAACTATTCATACAAGAATAGCCCTTGTTACCTCTGTCATTTTCTTCTGCCCATTGGTGAGTTCCCCCAGAACCACAATTTTGAGAAAGGGTTCAGGACTGCCATTTTTCAGGACTCTTCTTGGTTTTCTGAATCTATGGATAATTCCCCTTCTCTAAAGCATATTATGAAGATCCTTGAATATAAGAACTATTTTTTGGCTTGTATTTGTATCCCCAAACTTAGCCCTGTGCCTTGAATGAAATAAATGATTAATAACATCTTATTGATTGATTGTCCACAGATCCTTTTTTGTGATATTATTTTCAGTTTGACTTAGAGTTAATATCTGCACCTGTGATAACCAAATGATTATTTCATAGAGCTTTCAAAGTAGAGGGTAAGAATAGTACTGAGGATCATGCCTGTGTACTATCAATGCCAAAGGTACTTGACTGCTTTATTCAATTTTGATATTGTCATTTTTCTTTTGAATTCTATAATTAAAAAGCTTATATCAAGGTGCTTACTGTATTCTTAAATGTAATTAGGGAGGAAAATAAACTCACTGGCTGTGAAAAACAGCATTATTGTGAAATAATGTGTAGTAGGAAAAGTCCTATCAGCAGCATAAATAAATAGATGAATACTTTTAATAAAAAATTTACATTGAAAATTCTCTATATATGTTTTTAAATGGAAATCAGTCCCAATTGTGAAAATGTTTTTAATGTCTTATGCTTTTAGTTTTCTGAAGTTCTATGACCTCAATTTACCTTTACTTTGTATTTTACCCTCTATTATTCTGGTTAAGTTGAGTTGGAGCTGCATATGGTACATAAATTAACTGCAGCAATTAATGTAAGACATGCTCAAAACAAAATATGATTATCTGGGCTGGTAATTTATATGCATCAGTGTCCCTCCATAGGGCCAAGGTAATATTTAATATACTCATCCCCCCAAAAAAATGCTGCTACATGTCTGGCAACTGGAACTTCCTTTATGATTTTGTACATTCATTTCTGTGGAGTAAAAGAGGTACTCTTTTTCTTATAAAAGCCAGGGGCCCCAGAGACATTATCTCTAAACTCTTTTAAAAGGAAGCTAAATTAATGAGAAAGGCATAATATCATATGACATAAGAGCTTTAGACCATGCTACATACAGGTGAGGAAAAATATTTTTATTGAAACTAACTTGGTTCATGAAGATATAGGCAGTACTATCTGAAAGTTCCTCCTCCAATGAAATCTGTAAGGAAATGGGTTATTTTAATTGATTGATTATTTTACATCGAAAGTAAGTTTTCATCAAAATCATTATATTTTATTATTTGACCAGTTGCCCCTGAATACTAGCTGATACAAACAATATGATCCCACTGGAAAAGAATGTTAGCCAATAGTATATAGAGACTGTATTTGATTTAGTTGCTGTTGTTGTGTTATATTAAGAAGGTAAGGGAAGTTTTTAGACGTGAATTTGAGTCAGAACCTGTTATCTCCTCACCATAACTGTGATATTAAAAGTTATGTAAACTTTCTGTGACTTGGTTTCCTAATCTATGAATTTAGGTTATAATCATTCTACATATGCAGATATCTATCTATCTATCTGTCTTTCTATCTATAATTTATCCATATATAGGTATGGGTATGTGTTTTCAGAAAGAATACATGATCTCTTTCTTTAAAAAAAATCATGTAGTTAATTCTTTTTTACTTTTTCTTTAAACATAACCCCAAATAAATGACTTTATTTTCATATTTGACAATTTGTGCTCACAAGTTCAGATGGTTCTATTCTTATCCAAAGGAAAAAAAATTGTTTCAGAGAGTGTAGAGTACACGTTTCCATGGCAGATAACTTCAAACATGCAGATACGTTTTGTTTAGACTCTGAGTATTCTTGACTGATTTATTAGTTTAAATATTGCAGTTCCCATGTAAAATAATGTAAATAAATTTATTTAGTTGTTCTGATGTTTAAAATTGTGAAATAATACATCTAGTTGTCTCTCAAAGTTGCATTATACATCAGATATGACAACTGTTGATTATCCGTTGAAGTGAAAATTTCCTAGTTCTTCCTGGTAGTCACCCATTGGTCTTTGAATTTAATTTATGCAGAACTTCTTGTCATATCATTAGGGTTTCACTATGTCAACAGTGTATATTTTGGCATCATTCACTGCCATGCAATTTGTGTTAAAAGGAGAGAAGAGAGAATTATTGATCTATTGCTACAATTAAGCTAAACGCAATACAAACCCATTCTGTTTTCAACTGAATTGACACTACAATAAAAAAAAACAACTTGAATCACTACTGCCATCAAACATCTACTATAATGGGAGATACAATGTTATTATGTTCTTGCTTGATGTAACAATAATAACTGATATGTATATCTTGCTTTAAAATATGTAAAGATCTTTACATGTTTTACATTACTTTATTTTCCTAACAAGTCTGGGAAGTAGTTGGTATTATTATGTCCATTTTATAGGTGAGGAAACTGAAATTGAGAGATCTTAAAGGATTTGTCCATAATTACAAATGAGAAACTATTTGAGGCAGGATTTGAACTCATTTCTTCCTGATTCCAGACCAGTACTCTACCTCCTGTGGAACCAAACTATCTGTGATATTTAGATGTTGCTATATTTAATTAATGAAACATGCCATATCAGAATTTTTTTTT
>JAJPUD010010915.1:13098-34030 GCA_023553655.1 Myrmecobius fasciatus | reverse complement strand
TCATTCCCCTCCCTTTTCTCCCCTCAATCATTATAGGTTTTCTTTGCCTCTACATGTGATGTAATTTCCCTTATTTTAACTCCTTTTCCTCTTCTTCCAATGTTATCCCTTTTCTACCTCTAATTTCTTTTTCAGTTTATCATATAATAATAATAAAATCACAATAAACATCATAATAATCATAAAATCACAGTAATCATATCATAATAATCATAAAATCACTGTAATCGTATCATAATCATAATGTAATAATAGATTCTTAAAATCAACCCTCATTCTATAAGTATCTATAACATAAATATAGTTCTCAAGGGTTTTTTTTCTTGTTACCTTTTTATGTTTCTCTTGTGTTCTGTGTTTGTAGATCAAATTTTTGTTCAGTTCTGGTATTTTCAGTAGAAATAGGTGAAATTCTCCTATATCATTGAATGACCATCTTCTTCCCTGGAAGATAATGCTCATTCTAGCTGGGTAACTTATTCTTGGCTGTAATCCAAGTTCCTCTGCCCTTCGGAATATCTGATTCCAGGCCCTTCGATCCTTCAAAGTAGAAGCAGCTAGGTCCTGTGTGATCCTAATTGTGGCTCCCTGATATTTAAATTGTTTCTTTCTGGCTTCTCGTAATATCTTTACCTTGGTATGATAGTTCTGGAATTTAGCCATGATATTTCTGGGGGACTTAATTTTTGGGTTTCTTTCAGGAGGTGATCGGTGGATTATTTCAAGGAGTATTTTACCTTCTGGGTCTAAAATATCAGGGCAGTTTTCTTTTATGATTTCCTGGAAGATAGTGTCTAGGTTTTTTTTTTTCATCATGGCTTTCAGGAAGCCCTATAATCCTTAGATTTTCTCTCCTAGATCTATTTTCCAGGTCAGTTGTTTTTCCTAGGAGATATTTCATGTTTTTCTCTATCTTTTCATTTTTTTGTTTTTGTTCGATTGATTCTTGAAGTCTTGATGAGTCATTCATTTCCAATTGTTCGATTCTAATTTTTAATGTCTTATTTTTTTCAGTTACTGTTTTTAGTTCCTTTTGCAATTGACCAATTACATTTTTTTGTTCATTGCATTCTTTTTCCATTTTTTTCTATTTTATTTTGCAGTGATCTCACTTCATTTCCCCATGTTTCTTCTAACTCTCTTTTAAGATTTTTTATGCAATCTTCAAAGAAAGCTTTGTGACATGGAGACCAATTTATGTCTCTCTTTGGGGCTTTTATCTGGAGTTGCTTTACCTTTAGGGGCCTCAGGATTTGAGGTCTGTTCTTCCCTCTCTCCATAAAAGTTGTCTATGGTGAGAGCTCTTTTTGGTGTTTTATTCATTTTTTTTAAAGGTGTGAGGTCTGTTTAGGGCAAAGGTGGGACAGCTGCTTTAATTTGCCCTGGGGCAGTTTTGCTGATTGAGTTATTTCAGTAACTGGGCAGTTCTGCTGATTGAATTATGTCAGGTGCTGGGCAGTTCTGCTTTAGTTCACCCTGGGGCAGTTCTGCTGATTGAATTATTTCAGGTACTGGGCAGCTCCCCTGATTGAATTATTTCTGGTCCTGAGCAGTCCTGTTGTTTGATTGATTGCTTTAAGGTGCTGTGTAATGGCAGCTAGGTCCGATGCTCATCAGGGGTTCAGTGGTTCACAATCTATCCCCCTCAAAAGGCAGACCCTCCAAACCACCTGCCCACAATCAGGACAGATTGTTCCAAGAGGCCCCAGAAGACTCCCAGTTGTGTGAAAAGCACAATGCTCCCACTCCTGTTCCGACTCCTGTTCCAGCTCCCTGCTACAGCTCCCTGCACCGGTCTCCCTGCGCTGCAGTCTGGGTTCAGTAGACCATCCCCATGGCCAATTAAAACAGACCTGTTTTGAGGTTCTACCAGAGTATCTTCTTCTAGAATCGTGTTGTTCTCCAGATATTGTGGATTTTTTGCTTCAGAAATCAGTCTAGAGGCTTCATATGTTGTTGGTTTGAGGGGAGGTTAGAGGAGGTTACAGACACTCCTGTCTGATCTCTGCCACCATGGCTCCACCATAGCTATAACTTAAAGAAAGAACTGATGCCTTCTTTGCAAATTGGCTTCTTAAAGAAATAATTCAATAGAGTCTTATTTTTTCATTTCTGTAATGAAGGTTTAAAATGATGTACTACCTGAAATACCTATTTCTAAAACTCTAATAAGTAACAGGCATTATTACTAGCAAGATGTTTTGCACAGTACAGTGATTTTCTTCTTGTTCTCATTTTTCCTTCTAGCTCCTTTATTTTACCTTTAAGGAATTCTAATGTTACTTCAAAAAACTTCACATTTTTGTTCCTTGTTAAAATCAAAAATGAAGATTAATACTTTTTCAGCATAATAAAGCATCTATTAAACCATCTAAAGAATATCTTTCTTTTTTAATTTGCATAACATATGTATGGGTAGCTCCTCAGCACTGATCTTTACAAAGCTTTCCGTTACAAACTTTACCCCCAGTCCCCACCCCTCCCCTAGATGGCAGGATGTTCACTACATGTTAATTATGTTAAAATACTTGACAAATTGAATATATGTATACATATTTCCACACTTATCATTGTTGTGCAAGAAAAATCGTATCTACAAGAAAGAAAAATCAGATAAAGGAAACAAAATGCAAGCAAACAGCATACGAGAGCATGAAAATGTTATGTTGTGTTCCACATTTCACATCCCTCTCTCTGGGTGTATATGGCTTTCTTCACGGAAAAATTGGAAGTGGTTTGAAATATTTCATTGTTGAAGAGAGCCATGTCCATCAGAATTGATCGTCCTATAGTTTTATTGTTGCCTTGCATAATGATCTCCTGGTTCTGCTCATTTCACTCAGCATCAGTTCATGTAAGTCTCTCCAGGACTCTCTGAAATTATCCCGCTGGTCATTTCTTACAGAAAAAGAATATTCCATAATATTCATATACCATAATTTATTCAGCCATTCTCCAATTGAAGGGCATCCATTCATTTTCCAGTTTCTAGCCACTACAAAAAGGGCTGCCACAAACATTCTTGAACATGTGGGGACCTTTCCTTCCTTTATGATTTCTTTGGGATATAAGCCCAATAGAAACACTGCTAGGTCAAAGGGTATGCACAGTTTGATAACTTTTTTGAGCATAGTTCCAAATTGCTCTCCAGAATAGCTGGATCTGTTCACAGCTTCACCTACAATGCATCAGTGTCCCAGCCTTCCCACATCCCCTCCAATATTCATCATTAACTTTTCCTGTCATTTTAGCCAATCTGACAGGTGTGTAGTGGTACCTCAAGGTTGTCTTGATTTGCATTTCTCTGATCAATAGTGATTTGGAGCACCTTTTCATATGACTACAAATAGTTTTAATTTCATCCTCTGAAAATTGTCTGTTCATATCCTTTGACCATTTATCGATTGGTAGAATGGCTTGAATTCTTATAAATATGAGAAAATACTCTATGTATTTTAGAGATGAGACCTTTATCAGAACAATTAAATGTAAAGATGCTTTCCCAGTTTATTGCTTCCCTCCTAATCTTGACTATATTGCTTTTGTTTTTACAAAAACTTTTTAATTTAATATGGTGAAAGTTACCTATTTGGTGTTAATTAAGAGTTCCAGGTCTTCTTTGGACATAAATTTTTTCAATCTCCATAGGTCTGAGAGGTAAACTAAATGACGTTCCTCTAATTTACTTATAGTATCACTCTTTATATCCAGATCATGAACCCATTTAGATCTTATCTTGGTATGTGGTGTTAGATGTGGGTCAAGTCCTAATTTCTTCCACACTAGTTTCCAATTTTCCCAGCAGTTTTTGTCAAATGGTGAATACTGGGTTTTTTGGGTTTAACAAAGACTAAATTGCTATAGTTATTGCCTAGTTTGTCCTGTGATTCTATCCTATGCCACTGATCGACTACTCTGTTTTTTAGCCAGTAGAAAATGGTTTTGATGACTGCTGCTTTATAATATAATTTTAGATCTAGTACAGCAAATCCACCATCATCAGCTTTTTTTTTTCATTATTTCCCTTGAAACTCTTGACCTTTTGTTCTTCCAAATGAATTTTTTTTATTATTTTTTCTTGATCTGTAAAATAATTTCTTGGGAGTTTGATTAGTATGACACTAAATAAGTAAATTAGTTTGGGTAGTATTGTCATTTTTATTATATTTGCTCAGTCTATCCATGAGCACTTAATGTTTTTCCAATTGACTAGGTCTGATTTTTATTTGTGTGGAAAGTGTTTTGCCTGATTTTCCCTTGGCAGATAGATTCCCAAATATTTTATAATATCAACAGTTATTTTGAATGGAATTTCTTTTTGTATGTCTTGCTGCTGAAATTTATTGGTAATATGTAAAAATGCTGATGATTTATGTGGATTTATTTTGTATCCTGCAACTTTGCTAAAGTTGTGGATTAATTCTAATAGTTTTTTAGTTGATTCTCTAGGGTTCTCTACGTACACCATCATATCATCTGAAAGGAGTGATAATTTGGTTTCCTCATGACCTATTCTAATTCCTTTAATCTCTTTTTCTTGTCTTATTGCCAAGGCTAGCATTTCTAATACACATTGAATAGTAATGATAATAGTGGCTAACCTTGTTTCACCCCTGATCTTATTGGAAATGGTTCCAGTTTTCACCATTACAAATGATGCTAGCTGATAGTTTTAAGTGGATGGTACTGACTATTTTAAGGAAAAGTCCCTTAATTCCTATACTCTCTAGGGTTTTTAATAGGAATGGATGTTGTATTTTATCAAATGCTTTTTCTGCATGTATTGAAATTATCATATGTTTTGTGTTAATTTGGTTATTGATATAGTCAATTATCTTAATAGTTTTCCTAATGTTGAACCATCCCTGCATTCCTGGTATAAATCCTACTTGGTCATAGTATATTATTCTCGGAATGATTTTTTGTAATCTCTTTGCTAAGATTTTATTTAAGATTTTTGCATCAATATTCATTAGGGTGATTGGTCTATAATTTTCTTTCTCTCTTTTTGTTTTACCTGGTTTAGGTATCAGTACCATGTCTTGTCATAAAAGGAATTTGGTACTAGTCCTTCCTTCCCTATTTTTTGAATAGTTTATATAATATTTGAGTTAATTGTTCTTTAAATGTTTGGTAGAATTCACATGTAAATCCATCTAGTCCTGGGGATTTTTCTTAGGGAGTTGATTAATGACTTGTTCTATTTCTTTTTTTATAAAATGGGACTATTTAAGTAATTTATTTCCTCTTCTGTTAAAATGGGCAATCTATATTTTTGTAGATATTCCTCGATTTCACTTAGGTTATCAAATTTATTGGCATAAATTTGGGGAAAATAACTCCTGATTATTGCTTGAATTTCCTCTTCATTGGTGGAAAGTTCTCCCTTTTCATTTTTGAGACTAACAATTTGATTTTTCTCTTTCCTTTTTCTAATCAAATTATCTAAAGGTTTATCTATTTTGTTGGTTTTTTCATAAAACCAACTTTTAGTCTTATTTATTAATTCAATAGTTTTCTTACTTTCAATTTTATTAATCCCTCCTTTTATTTTTAGAATTTCAATTTTGGTATTTGTTTGGGGGTTTTAAATTTGTTCTTTCTCTAGCTTTTTTAGGTGCAAGCCCAATTCTTTGATTTCCTCTTTCTCTCTTTTATGCAAATAAGCATCTAGAGATAAAAAAAAATTCCTGTTATTACAGCTTTGGCCGTATCCCACAAATTTTGATATGTTGTCTCATTATTGTCATTCTCTTGGATCAAATTAGTAATTGTGTCTGTAATTTGCTGTTTCACCCATTCATTCTTCAGGATTAAATTATTTAATTTCCAATTAACTTGTGGTGCATTGTGTGCATTAACATTGTGTGCATTTTTTTTCCTTTTCCTGTTTCTTTCCTCCCCAGTATTTTGCTTCCCTCAAATAGTTTTCCCCCATTACAGCCTCTCCCACTTGCTTAAACTTTTGCTCTACTTTTTCTGTTTTCTCTTCTATTAGTTTCCTCCTTTCCTTTCCCCATTCCTCTTCCAGGTCTCTATAAGTTGATATAAATTTCACTGTGAAAACAAATATGTTTAATATTCTCTCTTTGACCCAAGTCTGATGAGGATAAGACTCATGCAATGCTCATCTCTGTTCTGTCTTTCCCTCAATTATAAATGGACTTTTTTGCTTCTTTGTAAGATGCAATTTCCTGCATTTTACCTCCATTTCTCTCCTTTTCCAATACAATCCCCTTTTGTCTTTATGTTTTTTTTTATAACGGTAATATCAAATTATACCTGCACTCTCTAAGAACACCCATAACAGAGATATAGTGCCAAGAGTTCTTTCCTTTTTACCTTTTTATGTTTCTCTTGAGTTCTGTTTTTGGAAGTCAATTTTTTTTATCCAGCTTTGGACTTTGCATGATAAATAATTGAAATTCACCTGTTTAATTTAATATCCATTTTCTTCCCTGAAAGACAATGTTCAGTTTAGCTGGAAATTGTCTTCTTGGCTGCATTCCAAGTTTTTGCCTTTTGGAATATTAGATTCCAGGCCCTTCAATCCTCTCAGATCAAGATGGAAGCTGCTAGCTCCAGTGTAATCTTTATTGAGGCCCCTCTGTAAATGAATTGTTTCTTTCTAGCTTCTTGCAATATTTTTCCTTTGTCCAATAGTTCTTAAATTTGGCTGCAATATTCCTTGGTGTTTTCATTTTGGGATCTTTTGCAGGAGATATTCGCTGATTTTTTTTCAATAGCTATTTTACCTTCTGCTTCTAAGACATTAGGGCTGGTTTCCTTGATGATTTCCTGAAAGATAATGTCTAGACTATTTTTTCATTATGTATTTCATAGTGTCCAATGATCTAGAGATTGTCTCTTGTAGATCAATTTTCCAGTTCAATTGTTTTTCTAATGAAGTTTTTTTTTTTTTTTTTTACATTTTCTTCTTCTTCTTTGGGTTTTGCTTGACTGATTCTTCATGTCTCATTGAGTCATTTATTTTCATTTGTTCAGTTTCAATTTTAGTGAATTATTTTCTTCCATTACCCTTTTTAGTTCCTTTTATATTTGACCAACTGAATTTTTAAATGAGTTGTTTTGTTCTATGGATTATTTTCCATTTCACAAATTCTGTTTTTCAAGGAGTTGTGTTCCTTTTCTATTTCATAAATTATGTTTTTCAAGGAGTTATTTCCTTTTTCTATTTTGTCAAATCTATTTTGTAAAAAGTTTTCTTCAGGTAATTTCTGTGTTTCCTTTTCCAAACCCTCTTACAAAGTTCTTATTTAATTTTCCCATTTTTCATCTAACTTTCTTTTAAGATGCTTTTGGAATTCTTCCAAGAGACCTTTAGAAAATGGGTACCAATTCATATCACCCTTTGGGACTTCATCTTATGACAATCTGATTTTAGTGTCATAAGGGTTTGAGTGTGTTCTTCTCTTTCTCCATAACAACAATCTATGCTCAGAGTTCTTTTTACTATTTTGCTCATTTTTTTTTAAAAAGGTTAAAGTCTGCTTTTAGGACAAAGGTGTGATATTCCAAACTTCCTGTGCTGGTGAAAGTGGCTCTGCTGGGTTAGTGGTAACTAACTTCACAAGCATGGTGGGTATTGCAAAGTACCATGATATTCTTAGGTTTTGCAGCTCACTATTTGCTTTTTGTATTTATGTTGAATGTCTTACAAGTAATCTGCTGATATACTGACTTTCCACCAGGAGAGAATAGCCAATACTGCTGTAGATTCCTGCTAGTAGTTTCTCTGGCACTGTGGAGCTCACAACACCCTGGGACTGTGTGCTACTGTGTGCTACTGTGTGTGGTTGCCTGTGCTCAGCCCTCCTACCTTTGTGCCTGAAAGAAACAGACCTCTTCTGGAGATCTTCCAAATTGTCTTCTGCTGGAAATTTACTACACTCCAAATATTTGTGAGTTCTGTCACTCCAAAATGAGTTCGGAGGTTGGATTCACTCTTAATATGAGGAACATGGGAAGAATTCAGAAAAAAAGATGTGTCTCATCTTTGTCATCATGGTTCTGACCTCCAAAACTAACCTTTCTTGAATTACATTCAATGTATCTTGATCTGGAAAGTGGTTTAATTCCATAAGACTCTGTTCAGAGGCTTGGTTTCATATTATTTTTGAGGGAGAGGGTGAAAGCTGGCATAGCTTCAAGGTTTTACTCTCCCATGTTGGCTTCATCCCCAAAAGCATTCCCCAAAGTTCCCTTCAGTTCATTATTTTGCTAAAGCATTTAATAGGTATCTATGTTCAAAATTTTAAATCACTTCGTAATCCATCCACACAAAATAATCACATTGAGGATGAGCCATTCCAAGCTCTGGTATGCTAATTTAGAATTCATTAGCAGTTTTTATACACACACACACACACACACACACACACACACACACACACACATATATATATATATATATATATATATATATATATTCAGATTAGAATTACCAGAGCCTAGCCTTCCTATTTATAGCATATTATGATTAAAAGTCACTTCCAGTAATGGTAAGGGATTAATATACACTTTTTGTAGAGTAATCAAGTTCCCTAATGTTTCATCATATAAAGATAATTAAAGCATCTTTAAAATAATGTAGAATTAAATAACATGCCAGATTTCTGTATTTACCCATTGGTATATACATATTGAGAATAAAAAAAAATAGATCAAATTTGTTTTATTGTCCCTGTTTGTCTCTTTAGATTTCTTTATGTATCTAGTATTGGTATTTGTTCTTGATTTACTAGTTTTTGCTGTCTTCAGGTTCCATTTGTTTTTCACTCTCTGTTCTGTTCTTTTGTATTGCTTTTGTTACTGTTTATTTTCTACACATGTTGGCTTAATGAAACAAAAGTAAATGAAAAATGTCACTAGTGTCTGAAAACTGAGATAAATGGTAGACATAGTTTGATTTAACCACCCCTCCAAATAAACACAAAACTATGAAAATGGAATGGATAAATAGTTTCTAAATAATTGGAGTCATACTATGAACATGTGAATTTTCTCCTCTACATTGTATCGGTATTGTTTTTTTTTTTGTTTGTTTTGTTTTGTTTTGTTTTGTTTTTCAATTAAAGCTTTTTATTTGAAAAACATGGATAGTTAATTTTTCATCATTGACCCTTGCAAATCTTTCTGTGACAAATTTTACCCTCCTATCCCTCATCCCTCCCCTAAATGGCAGGAAGTCTAATACATGTTAATTATGTTAAAATATTTGACAGATGGAATATGTGTATGTATCGGTATTGTTAAAAGATTTTTGAGGTTCAGAAAAAAATGGTAAAGAACGGAAACTTTGCTTCTGTGAGAAATGCTTTCTGTGCCATTCTGGAACAAAACAATGCATGATACTGAATATTACATTGGAAAACTAAAACATTGATAACTGTTCCAAACAGTCAGCTAAATTGCTTATTTTAATGAAAAATGCACCATATTCTGTTCACTATCATCTGGAATATTCAATATCTGGCTCTTCCTTATTTAGGTGAAGACTCAAAGTTTGCTTCAATTGAAGTTTGTTATTCTTTTATCTAGAAATGATTGTAAACTCCCAAATTTTGAACAAATAAAATGGTGCTGATTTCTATTATATTTTGATATAGCTTCAGATTTGTCTTCCACAACATGAATTACTCTAAATCCTCCTTTTTTTTCCTGGAATGGAGGGGATACATTGTTTCCTAGTAGTGTAATGATTTAGATTGTTCTGTTTTCCTTAGTTTTAACTTAAAAGAAAATGACTGGACATTTCCCAATCATTGGTTTCTCTGTTGCTAAATATTATTCACCAGTTTTAGATATGACATAGATTAATTAGAAAAACAAAGGTAAGGTAGATTATTTCAAAGTACATCATTGAAAATGGCCCTTTTGTACAAGTACACTGCTTGAGAAGAAGGTACATTCCACTAGGGTACTAAAAATCTACCATGCCTGTGTTTTCTCTGGTATTCCTGTATTATTAACAAAATCATAGTTCACTCTACTAGTCTTGAAATGGTTCTATGAGGCAGTAGCTTAGTGAATTGCACCCCAATGACCTAAAAGAGTTAATGGAACTTCTGAAAGTATCGGCTGAGTGGCTAAGGCCCTGGGAAAACCTGGTTCAATTTATTTCACCAATACTTTGAGAGAAACAGATTAAACACATGCTGCCTTTAGATAATAATGTCTCTGATGAATTTACCTTAGCTCCCACTGCACTGGAGCTCAGACTCCCAGTTCTCTGAAGGCTATATCTCTAGCACCTGAGTAGTGAACGTAAATTCGCCAGAGACAATATCACTAAAAGACCATTTGTCCAATCCCCCACCTTCAACAACTACCACATCAATGTATCTTCTCTCACTGGGATGCTGTGACTTTCCTTTAAATGTGATGAGAAAGAATTGTTCTCAGGCACCTTCTCTTCAACTATTGTAATTGCCAGAGGGCACACATGACAGATACAGTGTCCCCTTCAAGGCAGTACTGCCATTAAGTTTTCACTCATAAGTCATGAATCCCGAGGCTGTTTCTGTACAAAGAAAGTGGGGAATTGAAGCAGTGACTTAGATATTTCAAAACTCTAAACCACATTTTCACCTGAAATATACAGATATTGAGGCAAAAAGGTGGCTTTTTTTGCTTGAATTATTCATGTAATTTTCCACTTCAATTTGCAAATAAAGAAGCAGCCAAAATCTTACATAAAACTGAATGAGATTTCTGTAGAAATAGTTTCTCTAGTTAATTGTGGCCATCTCCATCCTCTGAGTCTGGGTTATGTAAACAGCTCCTTCACCACAACTCACTCTGTAATAAGGCTGAAGTTGCTGCTTTTTTTTTATACTATAAATTGTTTTCTTTAAACTATGACATAAAGGGCTTTCAATCCTACTAAATGTAGCTTTGTATATGATGATTCATAAGTTAAGACAAAATAAACAATAATATTATAGGGTTAACTTCTAGAATACTTATTTTTATACAACAAAAATCCCATTTAGCAAAAGTTAATACTAAACTTTTATTTACACTATGAATTTTTTCTACAGCTTGGGCAGTTTTGATTTGCATATGTTCATTTCTTTCTTTTCCTTTAAGGTACTATGTGTAAGTATGTAAATATTTATTAAATATTTATTGAATTGAATTACCTTGCCTTGCCTGCTGGGGTTGGGCTACTCTTGAACTGGGATGAGTCCATAATCATCAATCATATAAGAATATCTGATTGATAATCAACATTGTCTAAGTATCATGTACTCAATGATCTCTTGATTACTGGTGCCTTTTTCCTTTCTAGTCAGATCTACTTTTTCCATGGCTTGTTATCTCCTAAGTAGATGCTCATTAGTCTTTGTTTACTCTGTTTTACTTTCTTGTACACTTTTACTCTTACTTTTTTATGTATCTCAGGCAATGTGCCCACTCAATGCACTGTTTTGAAACCCTAGTATTCTCTGATGCCTGTTCATTGACTTCTTTAAGTTATGACCTGTGATATCTATTTAGCACCTAATTAATGTCTGGTTACAAGCAATCCTTTGTTTTGGTTCTTTTTGTCTCAGTATTCTATGCTGGTTTTATTACCTATTGTGATCTGACCTATATGAAGATAAAGACATACTTCCTTCATAAGCAAAAGTTTTGGAAGAATAAGCCCATAGACCATAAAGGATATTCACAGGATATTTGAAAAGATTTATCAGTAAATTAGACAAAAGAAAAAACTAATTTTCATTCTATAAACTATCATACACACAAACACATATGCTCACAAATTATATTTAAAGATATATTTCTCATATATTTTATAGTTATCATTAATGTCTACAGGTATGTATTTTAACATATATATCTGAATATATATAGAAAGAGCATAATAGAATCAATTTAATTTTTTCTAGAACTAGTTTCTTTATATATGTATACATACACATACATTATTCTCTATCTATCTCTCATACACATGTTTCTTTATGGATCTTCCTGCTAGTAAATTATATCTAAAAAATATTTCCAATGTGACAACTATAGGTATTGTGCTTCAGTGATCACTTTCTTTTGATTGATTCTTAGATTTCAATCTCAAAATGATAAAAGAAGTCTGGAACCCAGAACAAATTCAAAGGTCTGAATGGCCCTCTACTGCAGCAGAAACACAGCATAAGAGGTTAGAAGTGAAAATCTGGAAAATATCCTCATTGAAGGCAGAGATTACTTAGTTGTATATTTATATCCACAGAAACCAGTTTACCTAGCATTCAACAAACCCTTAATATCAGTCCTTTGATACAGCATTATTAAATGATTTGGAAACAAAGATTGGGACAGAGAGGAAGACTATGAGTTGAGTATTGAATTTCCTGAAGAAGAGAGAAAGGCTTGGTAATCTATAAACAGAACAACAAAGATATGGAAAGGATGGAAAGAAGTTTAAAAGAGGAAATGTGTCTATTGTGTTGATGGTGGAGGGGTCAAAGATAAGAAAAACTAGCAAAGAGTATGGCAACTCCTCTATCTGGATGATATGTTACAATGTGTGAAAAATGCAATTATCCAAAAATGAGATGTAAAGAAATTTGGTATCTTCATTTCATTTCAGTGAACAAATGAAGCTATACCCCTATAATATATGCCAGTCCCTAAGCTAAGTTCTGGGGATATAAACACAAAAGAAAAATTGTTCCTGCCCTTAAGAATCTTATATTCTAATGGGGACAACAAAACACATGGATTAATAGTGAATAGAAAAGAGTTTTTTTCTGGATAGTCACAGGAAAGATGAATGGATTCATTGGGAAGGTGATTACCATATCTTCTTCAGAAACAATCATAATATTGATCTGCTTTTCCCCCAAGAGTAAGAAGTGTAAAGGCGTTGCAAAGAAAGGTTTTGAGATCCTTGGCAGTAAAGATGGCAAGATGCAAGGGATGGAGAGCTTAATGGGATAATGAGTATAATCTGGGTCTGTATGGCTATGGCCAATTAGAAGAGTTTACACTTAATTATTTGCCATTTATTGCAACTCAACTCAGAGCATCATTTCAATTATGAGTGTATTAAGTTTGGGGAGGAGCATGGTACAATGATTGTAATATTCCAAATGAAAATAATGTTATCTGATTAAGAAATAATCTGGGTAGATACCTGGAATAAATCCTCAGAAAGCCCATGTATTCAAAGATTGAGAAAAAGAACTTGGGTGAAAGGGAGTTTGTTCCTAAGGCAGATGCTTAGTAGAAATAGATAGCAAGGAGATAGGAACTGAATAAGGACAGAACTGAGTTTAATGTTTGGCATGGAATTTTTAGGTACTTATTTCCCTGCTACCACGATAATTCAATTCTACATTTAGCAATTCTATTATGCCTTTATGGTGAAGAGATAGGTCCTTGAAAGAGGAATGTATTGGTCTCAAAACTCCAAGGGTGACATCCTAGAAAAGAATGCCCTCTTCCATTTTGAAACTTGAAGAAAAATTTCAATAGCAATATACTGGTTTTGGTTCTTCTCCATCCTAATCCTCTTTTTAGAGCCTAATCCAACAATTACAATTGCCTAATAAATTATCCAACATTACATAGCTGGATGATCATGGGCAAAGCACTTTACTTTCCTTATTCTAATTTAATCACTTTCTAATAATAATTTGTTATAATAAAATTCTAAAGTAATATTTCCTAACCCAACCTCCCCCTCTAAACAAGTCTTATGCCCTATTTTTAGTGCTTTGGTTTGGGGTACCACCACCCTAATCATGGATTATAGATTTAGACCTGAATGAGATGTCAGAGAACTTCTAGTTCTAACCCCTCGGTTTTATATTTAAAGAAGTTGATATTTCCCCCACAGTCATACAGCTTGTATTCAGGGAAAATTATTCAGGGAAGGGGCAGCTAGGTTGTGCAGTGGTTAGAGCACCAGCCCTGAAGTCAGGAAGACCTGAGTTCAAATTTGGTCTCAGACACTTCCTAGCTGTGTGACCCTGGGCAAGTCACTTAACCCAAATTGCCTCAGCAAAAAGCAAAAAAAAAAATTATTCAGGGAATAATTTTGAGCTTTCTACAACATCAGTGCTTGATAAACATTTATTGAATAAATGAGGAGCTATTTTATCACATTTTTTGGTGAACTTTCCATTTTCAGAGAGAAAATATAGCATTTTCCACAATGGATTTCTTCTGTTGATAGCAGAATTAAAATAATGGCTGATGGTGGTAGACATCTTGTTTTCTTGGAATTATCCTTTACTATATAGGGATGGCGCTTCCAACTAGCTGAGTTCAGAGGATCTATGTTCTATCATGGGGGCTAAGAAGGAGCTTCCATGAATCAAGTAATGAATGAGAAATTTGCAAAATATGTCATAAGAAAGTTTATCTTGAATTGCAGTAATGTTTCCAATAGAAAACTTGATTTTTAATTTTTTTAATTTATGGAATAAAACAAGCATTTCCATAACATTGCAATAAAAAAAGATTATTGCACATGAAACTGCAAATCTACTATGCAGAACTTGCTATTCCTTTGAAATATGCAACACAATTATTATGTAAATTTATTATTATTTCCTTTATTCCTCCAAGGATAAGTACCATTAGATCCGAATATATATGTATGTATTGATCTAATTCCATACATATTTCTATTTATCAGTTTTTCTACCTTCTAGATACATATTACAGATAGCTTATTTCTTGAGGTTTCTTTTATAAGTAATTTCGGCATTTATAATATTCAATATATCTTATTCAATAAAAGTCATGATTACTGTATTATTGTTATCGTGTACAATGTTCTTTTTGGTTCCGCTCATTTCATTCTTCATTATTTTTGGCAAACCCTTCCAAGTTTTTTCTTAAATCATCAAGTTCATCATTTGTTATAACAGTAATATTTCATCACAGGCATATGCCACAGCCTATTCATTTTTCAGACAAGAGAAATTTTATAATCATTAAACAAACAAATATCCTCTCAAGTTCCTAAAATGTAGCAAGAAGGCATGAGGAGGACATGTGAATTCATATACCAGCTCTGCCAAATTGCTTATCTTAGACACAGAGGAAGTCACCTACTTTCCCTCCGTCTTAATTCTGTATATGTAAATTAAGAATTATATTTTGGTACCCATTTTTCCCAGTCATAACTTAGGAGAGGACTGGAGTTCTTAACTTTGTATTGTGCCTTGGATCCTTTGGCAATGTGGTAAAAACACAAACCCTGAATCCATTTTCAGAACAATGGTTTTAAGTACATAAAATAAAATACATAAAATTACAAAAAAACAAAAAAAACCAAAACAACCAACCAGTTATAGCAAAAATGCAATCTCCAAAATATTAAAGTAAAAGCAAGTTCATGAACCTTGCTTATGAATCAGTGTTTTAGGGGTCAGATAGTTTTAGTTAAGAAAGAACTCTTTAATTCTCTTCACCAAAAACTGGCCGTGTGAAATTTGAGCAATTTACTTAGCCCTTCAGTGATCTAACCAGTGCCAAGTGATCATACTTTTCAGAATGTTACAATGAAATTTCAGGTCTAAAGCAAAGTTCTTTTGTTCTTAGAGTATTGTAAAGAAGGGTTGCTTTAAATTTTATTTTGTTATTTAAATGTAAACTAAGATTAGGAAAGACAGTGTGGAATATAAAATAGAGAGCTGACTTTAAGATTGGTTTCAAATCCTTCTTAAAACACCTACTATCTGTGTTACTTCAGTAAAACATTTAAACTGAAGATTAGCAATACATTTGCATTTCAGTTAGACAGAATTCCCTGAAGCAGTTAAATACATTTGAATTGTACTATTTGAAGCTATAATTTTGTAAAATATGGAATTTATTTCTATTTTAATGGACACATACAATGTGTTGAATATATTTGTATTAGATGATTCATTATTCAGATCATTAAGATTTACATATATATGATTCCTAAATAAGATTATATTTAATAATCTTGATCCAGGAAACTCTCTAAAGCGATAATCCAAGACTATAGATCAATACCTTCTCTACATTAGCAAAGGAACTCTTTTTTGGAAATTCTGTACAGGCAGGGAATCATAGATATACACCTTCCCAACCCAAAATTTGTTATTAGTAATTGAAGAATGTAATTTGATTGTATACACTATCCCATACTTTAGATTCTTACTAATATAGTCATTTCTGTTCCTGTGGTTTAACTGTTACACAAAATAGCTAGTTAGTATAAAAAGCCACAATCAACAAGATTTTAAGGGAAGAGTGAAGCCTAAAATAGTATTGGTTTTAACACCAAGGAAATTTCCAAGTGAACTCTTCAATAACAGAATGATTTTTCTCTTGCATAAAATCTTTTGTTCTAGATAGGCTGGAGCTTTCCAGTAATCCCAAATGCAGTATAACACTTTCTAATTCTTCTATATTGATTGGATAAGCAGACGTATAGCTCTTCTTGGCATGAAGGACTTTCATTGATCACTCAAGAGTCTCCTGTGTCTATCTAAAGGGAAATTGAAGATCTGTGATGAGACTTATATTTACTTTTGGGAAAAGGAGGAGGCTTATAATTTCTATGAGTATCAGATCTATGAGGTCAGATCTTGAGGTAGATCAGTTCAAAAAAGTATTAGAGTTGGAACATTTTTGGAACAGGAAGATTTTGAAGCAGAAATAGAGAACAGACCTACATCTCTTGGCACCAAACATAACATAACTTGTCCTACATGTAATGATAACTTTCTTTTAGACTATGAAATATCTGCTAGATCATAAAACTAAGAATACCCAATAGAGAAAAAAGCATAAAGAAAATTACCTTCTTTTTACAGCATAATAAGTAAGTCAAAAAGAACTGATTGCATAAGGAAAGTTGAAAATCTATTCTTTTACTTCTCAGAGAAGCTTAAAGTCTGAAAAGATCTAAATTAACAAGATAATATGTGAATGTCATACATAAAATTTTCACAAATTTTTTCATATTTAGGACACATACTGATCTTTTTTTCTTTGGTTATTTGTTTTAAGAAAAAGGGCAACATTAAACAAATCTTATTGAAAGAATATTTCTTCCCTACTTACTAAATCTCTTTATACATCTATATTTATGTATACATACGCATTATATATTCATACACATGTGTGCAAATAACATGCATGCATGAATGCACACACACATACATAGGAGTTTATAAGTTTACTGTTAAGTCTTTATTCCACCTTGCCACATATATCTTAGAAATAATTACTTTTTTTTCTCCAAAAGCACTTGGTCTGGTTTTGCTTATGTTTCTTTTTGTTTCTGCCTTTCTTTTGTTTCTGTCTTCCTCTGAGTCTCTTATTGTCTTTGTCTTCATCTCTGTCTCTATATGTCACTTATGTTTTTGTTTGTTTGTTTGTTTCTTTTTCAAAGAGGTCAATGCAATCATATTCTATTAACAAAATAGCCTCAGATTCCACCATTCTTCTTAGTATTTGTCAGTATATGGTGAGAATAATAGAAAGTGAGATGGAGTTTAAATTGGCAAAACTATGCCTGTTATTTCTTCTGTAAATTTATTCAAATATGCCTTTCCAACACAAATAGTTTCTCTGGGATCATATCCGGCACCTTCTTTTCAAGAAATAGAGGATTTGAATTGTTAGTTATCTTGTCTCCATTTTGTCTTCATTGTGCCTTTTTGTTTTTCCCCTAAGAATTATCTCTCCCTCTCCCTCCCCCTTTTTTGTTTTAGCTTTCATATCAGACTGACTTCAGTGAGAGTCACAGTGATCATTAAGGACTGTGTTCAGCAAATGTCAGACTTACACGGCTTTATCCAAGGAGCCTCCACAGGTTTCCACAGCATGACAACTATAAAGTCTGAAAGTATCTATGCATCAAAATGGAGAAACTTAGGCTATAGATTCTAACAACATCTTTTTTTTCTTTCTCTATTAAAAAGGAAATGCAAATCCCACCTTTGCCCAGAATGAGTGACATAGGGCCTCGATGATGCTGAACTGTCTCATAGAATCAAAAATATGCTGACAAACACCATACCTGGGGAAGCATTTTACATTGGCAAATAGTCAGTCTTTCTCTTTATCACTTCTAAATGAAGGTCCAAAGTAATACTTAAGGTAGGGGTCAGTGCTTGCCAATTTGGGACCTGCATGTATTTTTTAAGTACTTATCTGTGACTCTTCAAAATGAATAAATTTATGTCTACATGGTGACTCATCCCATTAAAGAACAAACACAAATATTGAACTTCTGAACTTGAAGATGAATGGAGCTCAGGTCAGAGTTCTTATGCATAGAGTTAATATTAGTATGCACACTTTGAGTGTCTGTACTACTATTCTGTGTTTATCATGAGCATTCTTTCTTTCTAATTATGACCCAGAGATATTCATCTCAAGACTTTTCTCTCCTTGTTTTAAAAAATGACAACCAGTACATGCTAATGGGAAATAGTTTTGGAAGCTCCCTCCAATTCCTGAGCCATAGTAAACTGCAGCAAGGCACTCCTATGGAAAAAATCATTATATTTGATAATTGCATTATTTTATATGACAAAAAAGGAATTTTCTTTTTGTGGGAAAATCACAATTGTAATGTGTAATGATAATTTTGCTATATGTTAACATGTTTATAAGAAATCCCCTCTATAAGAAACAATCAGTAGGATGATTTCAGAGAAGCCTAGAGAAAATTATATGAACTGGTGCTAAGTGAAATGAACAGAACCAGGAGACCATTGTACATAGAAATAGCAACTTTTTAGGATAATCAATTCTGATGAATGTGGCACTTTTCAATAATGAGATGATTCAGGCCACTTCCAATGATCTTGTGGTGAAGAGAGCCATATACACCCAGAGAGAAGACTATGATAACTAAGTGTGAATCATAACTAGTATTTTCACTTTTTTGTTGTTGTTTGCTTTCATTTTGTTTTTTCTCATTTTTTTCCTTTTTGTTCTGATTTTCCTTTGCAGCATAATAATTGTGAAAATAGGTATAGAAGAATGGTACCTATTTAGCATATATTGGATTACTTGATGTCTAGAGGAGGTGGGGGGGGAGGGAAGAAAACAATTTGGAACACAAGGTTTTGCAAGGGTTAATGCTAAAATTAGCCATGCATATATTTTGAAAATAAAAAGTTTTAATAGAAATATTCCCTACTACACTAAATGTTTAAATTAATTTACCATGCTCACAGAGCCTGTATTTTTCAGAGAAGGGGCTTCAACTTAAGTCTTCAGACTCAAAATCCATTTTTCCAGTTCTCTACATTAGGCTGCCTTTGGGCAAAAGTCATGTGGTATATGTAAGAGCTTTGCCCAGCTTTCACTCATTTGACACATAAATCTTTCTGAACTAGTGAAAGTCTCGTAGCAATCCCAGTATTATGGGGCTATGTCCTCTCAGAATGTAATTGGGAATGAGGCCCAAAACAGGTCATAAATTCTATCTCAAGATTTAAGTAATTATATTAAAATGCATAAATTTAAAAATTTAAAAAGCATAAAGTAAAAAAAAATCAAACATAGGGATCATATAGGAATATTATCCAAAATATACCTTGCCAAATTATTATTTGACAAATCCTGAAAAGGAAAACAAAACAAAACATCACAACACAACAGCAACCATTAGAGATGGTATGGATATATGGGGTAGTAGGGAAAAAAAACCCCACTGGTTTTGAAATCAAAGGTTCTGTGCTCAAATTTAACTTCATCATTATTATATTTAATTGGGTATTTTGTTTTACATTTCTGAGCTTCAGTTACCTCATTTGTCAAAGGAGGAATGAAAGTATATTAGATCTAAGGTGCCTTCCACATCTGATTCCTTTTGTTTTTGTTTGTTTTGTTTTGTTTTGTTTTTATTAAAACTTTTTATTTGCAAAATGTGTGTATGGGTAATTCTTCAACATTAACCCTTACAAAGCTTTCTGTTACAAATCCCCCCCATTCTGCACCCCTCTCCTAGATGGCAGGATATCCACTACATGTTAATTATGTTAAAATACTTGAAAAATCGAATATATGTATACATATTTCCACACATTTTTGTGCAAGAAAAATCGTATCTACGAGAAAGAAAAATCAGAGGAAAGAAACACAATGCAAGCAAACATCAATAAAGAGCATGAAAATGTTATGTTATGGTCCACATTTCACATCCCTCTCTCTGGGTGTATATGGCTTTCTTCACTGAACAATTGGAACTGTTGGAAACATTTCATTGTTGAAGAGAGTGATGTCCATCAGAATTGAACATCATGTAGTATTATTGTTGTTGTGTATAATGATCTCCTGGTTCTGCTCATTTCATTCAGCATCATTTCATTCAAGTCTCTCTAGGCCTCTCTGAAATCGTCCTGCTGGTCCTTTCTCGCAGAACAATAATATTCCATAACATTCATATGCCATAATTTATTCAGCCATTCTCCAATTGATGGGCATCCATTCAGTTTCCAGTTTCTAGCTACTACAAAAAGGGCTGCCACAAACATTTTTGCACATGTGGGGTCCTTTCCTTCCTTTAAGATCTCTTTGTGATATAAGCCCAATAGAAATGCTGCTGGGTCAAAGGGTATGCACAGTTTGATAACTTTTTGAGCATAGCTCCAAATTGCTCTCCAGAATGGCTGGATCCGTTCACAGCTCCACCAACACTGCATCAGTGTCCCAGCCTTCCCACATCCCCTCCAACATTCATCATTATCTTTTCCTGTCATTTTAGGCAATCTGACAGGTGTGTAGTGGTACCTCAGGGTTGTCGTAATTTGCATTTCTCTGATCAATAGTGATTTGGAGCACCTTTTCATATGACTATAAATAGTTTTAATTTCATCTTCTGAAAATTGTCTGTTCATATCCTTTGACCATTTATCAATTGGAGAATGGTTTGAATTCTTATAAATATGAGACAATT
>JAJPUD010010915.1:754-12998 GCA_023553655.1 Myrmecobius fasciatus | reverse complement strand
CAATTGGAGAATGGTTTGAATTCTTATAAATATGAGACAATTTTCTACATATTTTAGAGATAATACCTTTATCAGAACCACTAAATGTAAAGATGCTTTCCCAAATTATTGCTTCCCTCCTAATCTTGACTGCATTGGTTTTGTTTATACAAAACCTTTTTTTAACTTAATACAGTCAAAATTATCTATCTAGTGTTCAATTAAGCGTTCCAGTTCTTTGGACATAAATTTATTCCATCTCCATAGATCTGAGAGGTAAACTATACAACATTCCTCTAATTTATTTATAATATCACTCTTTATATCCAGATCATGAGCCCATTTAGATGTTATCTTGGTATGTGGTGTTAGATGTGGGTCAAGCCCTATTTTCTTCCACACCAGTTTCCAATTTTCCCAGCAGTTCTTGTCAAATAGTGAGTACTTATTCCAGAAGCTGGGGTCTTTGGGTTGATCAAACACTAAATTGCTATAGTTATTGCCTAGTTTTTTCCTGTGATTCTATCCTATGCCACTGATCGACTACTCTATTTCTTAGCCAGTACCAAATGGTTTTGATGACCGCTGCTTTATAATATAGTTTTAGATCTGGTACAGTAAGGCCACCATCATTAGCCTTGTTTTTTTTTTCATTAATTCCCTTGAAACTCTTGATCTTTTGTTCTTCCAAATGAATTTTGCTACTATTTTTTCTAGATGTGTAAGATAATTTCTTGGGAGTTTTATTGGTATGGCACATAATAAATAAATAGTTTGGGTAGTATTGTCAATTTTATTACATTCACTCGGCCTACCCATGAGAATTTTATGTTTTTCCAATTGACTAGGTCTGATTTTATTTGTGTGGAAAGTGTTTTGTGGTTTAGTTTGTATACTTCCTGACTTTCTCTTGGCAGACAGATTCCCAAATATTTTATACTATCAACAGTTATTTTGAATGGAATTTCTTTTTATATCTCTTGCTGTCGAACTTTGTTGGTAATATATAAAAATTCTGATGATTTATGTGGACTTATTTTGTATCCTGCAATTTTGTTAAAGTTGTGAATCGTTTCTGTTAATTTTTAGTCAAATTTCTAGGGTTCTCCAAGTATATCATCATGCCATCTGCAAAGAGTGATAATTTTGTTTCCTCATTACCTACTCTAATTTCTTTAATCTCCTTTTCTTCTCTTATTGCCAAAACTAACATTTCTAACACAATATTGAATAATAATGGTGACAGTGGGCAGCCTTGGTTCACTCCTGATCTTATTGGGAATGGTTCTAGTTCCATATCTGATTCCTATAAATTCACCATGAAAGAATGAAAAGTTATACCCTAGCCATGAGTGAAAAAGGGGAAGTGGATGTATTAGTTAGGGATTTTCTTTCTTTTATTAAAAAACAAAACAAAACAACAACAACAAAAACCCCCACTTCTTTCTTCTTAAAACTAGAAAAAAAAGAAAAAAGAAAAGGAAACAAACAAACCTATGTCATGTATCCAGCAGAATATCAAGGAAGATTCTAAATATACAACAATAAATTGCTAGTTCATGACAAAATATGAAATAATAGAAGAAATTATATTCATGACTGCCCATCTTTCCTTTGCTTCCTTGTAGTATTTTTTTTCTTTTCTTCTCTGTTGTGCCCTTTTTTTTTTACTTTCTTCTTTTTTCCCTTTTCATTCCCACTCTACCTTCCTCAAGCAGGCTATATGTAAATATATATATATGAGTTTATATTAATATCAATAAATATATATATATATAAATGAGTATATATCAATAAATGTTTATATACTCATATAGCTATATACACACATGTTCACAAACATATGGATATATACATATATTCACACTCATCCACAGATGGGCACACATACATGGAACAACACACATACATATCTACACATACTCAGACACATACATACACACATGCATTTACCCATATATAAACATGCATATCTAAAATAATGTTAATATTGCTGACATGTAATATAGATTTCTCTCTTGACAGAATCTTTATATTAGACTTTGTCAAAGATCAATAATTATTACTTGTAATTTTTTCTAAGTAATTCTACTCATGATCCTGGTTGTAATATTTATGCATAATGTTAATATTCTTTCCTATGTTCCTAACATTTCTGCTTTAATTCTGTTCCTCAACTTGCCTTGCTATTACTTAACCTTCCTCCACTCATGGATCCCTCCCTTCTTCCTTTACCATTTGCTTCCCCCTCCGCCTATCCCTCTTCCCTTTAGTTCTTTATATGTACATACATATATATATACATGTATTTGTATATGTATACATGCATACATATATATGTATACACACATACATATATATTCTTTATATAGTCCGTTATAGAATTATATATGTATTGTACATATATATATATGTATATATACATACATATATATATAATTCTATTTCTTCATGGCATATATGTAGTGTTCCTAGTTGACCAGTTTTCCATGAGTAGATTTTTCACAACTACAAGCCCTCCTCCCAGCTCTAATGACTTTGTGTCTTCTTTGTCTGCACCTCATTTGGATAAAATAATTACTATTTTTACCTTTTCCTAGATAGTTTTGCTTTTTAGAGTCAGATCATAATGAATTCTGTCCCAATTTTTCTTTTTGAGCTACCCAATTGCTTAAGTCAACTTTAAACATATACTATACATTGCAATGTAAAAAACAATTTCTCCATGTTAAGTTCCTTGAAATTGGTTTTTGCCAATGCCTCTCATATGCTGAATTTTCTATAGAGTCTTAAGTTTGATTTCTTTAAAAATCATGAAAATATGCAAGTTTGTTGAATGCCCATGTTTTTTTTTCATTCTTTATTATAATTAATTGTGCTGGATAAAGTATTTTTGCCCACAGGCCTGGTTATTTTGATTGTCAGTATATATGATTTCAAAACCTACAATATTTTATTGTGGCTAATGCATATTTCTATTTATAGGTCCAGCATAGTTGAATTGTTATTTTTTCTTATTTCTTGCAAAATTTTCTTTTTTATACAGGCATTTTGAAATTTGGCAATAATATTCCTCTGTGAGTTCTTCAAAGAATTTCTTCAAGGGGGTGATAGATTGATTTTTTCTATTTCTACTTTGTGCTCATTTTCAATCATGCCAGGAAACTTTTCTTGGATTATTTATTTCCTGAATTATTGTGTCAAGCTTCTTTTTTTTGGCCACAACTTTCTGGTAGTACAATTATTTTTATATTTTTTTCTTCTTGATCTGTTCTCAAGATATGATGTTTTTCTTATAAGATGGTTCACATTGTTTTCTATTTTTTCCCATTTTTTTCTATTCTGTTTTGCTATTTCTTGGTCTCGTATAACTTTGTGGGGTTCCCCGTGCCCAATTTTAATTTTTAAAGTTATTTTCATCTTTAAGTCTGTATCGCCTTTTCTAATTGTATTTTTTTTTCATAATCTCTTGTTTTCCTTGGATTTTTTGGAGATTTTTTCTCGATTTTTCTCATTTTATTTTTAAATTATTTTGTGAGTTTTTGTATAAATTCTCTTTGAGCACAGAGAAATTTAACATTACTCTTTGGGCTAAAAGAATTTTTTTTTTTTACTTTTCAGTATCTTCCTCTGAAGATGAACCATAGTCTTCCCTTTTCCCATAGTTTATTTCTATGGTTGGGTTCTTTCTTTTTTGCCACTGTATTTTTTTAATAAGATGTATTAATGTAAACAACTCTAATCCAATGGGGGAGATGATGCATCCAACTTTATGTCTGCTCTCCTCTCTGATCTGGAACCCTAAATCAAAAACTCCCCCCCTCCTGCAAGTGCTTGAATTTTACTGATCTACTCTGCCAAATTCCAAGGATCCTCCCTCCCCAGTTATGTAATTTTAAAAGTTAAAGGTGCATTGTATTGGTTGCTAACTCCAAGCAACCGAAGCTTAATTTGTTTGGCTTTGACAGAAATTAACTTGGATAAAATAGAACCCTTGTAGGAATTTGTTAATGAACATTCTGTGGTTCTGGCACCTGATGCTCATTCCCAGCTGGGGCAATTTTCTGGTAGCGTCCTAGTCCTATATAACTTCATCAAATAGATTGAATAATTTGGAAGGACACCAGGATTCCAATCTACTTCTTTATATTTAGAAGATCAAAATGAACATGCATATTAACTGTATAAAAATAGTAACCCAGCGTCAACTAATTGATATAAAAACTCATTAAAACCATTTACACAATTACAAACAATTTTGTTTTCACTGGGGTATTGGGGCAATGTGAGAGTGGGAAAGTGAACATAAATCATAACAACTATTGTGGTTTATTGCAGAGAGAAAGTATAGAAAAATTAAGTAAAAAATATGGTAAACAATATTTTTTATAAAAATAATCCTTAAAAAACCAAAGTTGAATACAATATGAGCAATGAATAGCAAATTAAGTAATAAGATTCAATGCCATTATATTAGTCTGCCTAATTTTAATATATTTCTACTGTGCTTGTGGAGTGTTAGATGCCTTTAACTCACTACATTATCCACAGTCACAATATCGCAGAAGAGTGATTTCTTTCTCCACTTCTGACTTCATGTCAGTGTAATGTTCTTCTTTTTCCAGAACATTATACAGAAACCCAGACAGTTACAATATAAACAATGAGTTTGGATTTTTTCTGCACTTCCATTACTGTAGATGGAGTCTGTCAGTCAGTCAATAGCATTTATTAGCACTGCAAATAGTGGCTGCAAGTGAAAATCAAAGACCAATCTTCATATGTGCATAGGATAGAATTGTCTGATTTTGTATTGGTCTTTTTAGTCACATACAAGCACAAAAACAAACCACTTGTAAATGACTTGAATACAATAATTAGTGGAAGAAGATTAATCTTTATAAATAAATGGTAATGAGAAAGAGGTTTTTTTTTTCTCCCTACCATTTTCTGTGGAATATTACAAATGTATTTAAAGCCTCTGCCCAGAAGAATTTGAAAATATAATAGGAAAGAAGTATAAATACTCAAATGAATATTGTATCTACCAAATTAGAGGGAAATGTACTTCTTTTTCATATCAACTAAACTTGTTTAACAGAATTTTGTGCTTTGAAAAATGACAAAAGAAGTCAATAATTCATCTTACATAATGCAAAATCTTGAACTTAAAGACTTTCAGGCAAAAATGAAATGTTTTAGAACATTCTTACTAAGCCAAATATTAGAAAGTAAGTTAGCTTCCAGTGAGTACTCATGGTATCTCCAAACATAGAACTTGTCAAAATTTAGGGGGAAATTGGAGAAAATAGGAGAGGATAGTGATATGGGAAAATCCTAAAGTTTTGAAAGTTTTAGAAAAATATTTTAAGACATCCAGTCTCCAGTTTATTAAACCCACATATTGTTTAACTGCTACTTACAATTTTCCTCAAATTAGATTGTCTTAAATTTAAAAAATAGCTATTTTGTCATTGAAGTGAATAAGAAACAGTATTTAATTGACAATACTTTCTGTTCATCAAGGGGCAAGCGGTCTAAGTGGATTAGACTGATATATAAAGCAGGGTCAAATTCAGTAAGGAGTATTTATAGATGCTCCCAACTTTCCACATTTCAATCACATGGATACATCTCATTATTTTCTTCTCAGATCTTTAACACTTGATTCCTAATGTTGAACTTAAAAGACTTAACTCCTATTTGTTGTCTCTGCTTAATTATATTTTAAAATATTAAATTTCCTTCCAATTACAAGATTAAATAATTTCTAAAAAAATTGTCTCTGATTAATTCTTAAAATCTTATTACCATATTCCTGACCACTTGGTTGCTTTCCCTCCCCGCCCCCCATGCTGATGTGCTATATACTGCCCAAAAAGTCTTATTGCAGTTCTAAACTTCAGTAGATTAAATTATTGAAACTTAATGCTTTGAGATTAAAATCCAATGAAATCCAGGACTTTTTAATAGACATTGTTATATTATGAAAGGAATGGAAAGGCTTTGGGTTTCTTTGCCATAAAAACAAGGGATCAAGAAACAAACTTTGAAAAAATTATTGCTCAGAATTCCCCTGCTCACCTTTGATTGTTATCAGATTCAATTGGCTATTTCTGCAAGTCAATATTATTATGACAACAAACTTCAGATCAGCACAGAGGGAAGGCATTTTCAAAACCTACTAAAACTAAAAGACAGACAACTCCCTAGATGCTGAAGAAGGAGGAGAAGAGTATTCACAGAAGGATTCCATCTCCAACTTTCCTTAATTTTGAGCCTGCTTTACTCTAATGTTGTTTATATTTTTGAGGCTCTGATTCCAGCTGTTTCTATTGTTGGCACCATGATTATATAAAGACAATTATATACTTGTTTTTTTTCAGAGTACAATGATGCAAAAATTAAGCTGAATAATTTCCAAGGACAGAAATCTGGCCAATCTGCCCTGTATGACAAAATAGAATGAACATGAATCCTTTTTGCTAACTTTTAAAAAGAGGGTAAGCAAAAACAACATAAACGATTAAAGATAACTTTATTCCAAATCAGATAAAAAATGCAGACTCTATGAAAATCAAAGGTAAGTTGAAAGTAAATGTCATTTTGGACAACAAGACAGCCCAGGGAGCCCATCAACAGCCTAACTACATGACAGACCCTAAGGCAAATCCAAACCCACCAACAGTACTGCTAGTAGAATTTGCAAAGTTACATTAAGCCACTACTATAAAAATAACTTCTGCCCTTTAGCAATGAAGTTCTGTTACTAGAGTCTCAGGGAAGAAAAGTGGAACTAGTTTAAGATATAGATTCTTATTCTCCACTTTTTAGACAGAAGTATAATTTGTTCATTGTTCTTTATTCTTGAAGAGAACCAAGATGATGTTACTGTTTTAGAGTGAAGTCACAATGTGTATGTCTATGGCTAATCAGACCAATACAAATCCATAATGCTCTATCCTAGGTGAGACACAAATGGTCCATGTGAACATTCAGGGTGGATTCTCCAAATCCACCTCTCTTGTGTTTCTTTTGAGCTATTTCAGTTCTGCTTTGCTTATAGAGCATAGCATCTCTATATGAAGGCATGTGCTGCTCAGTGGTTCTCTGTCAAATTTTCCTATGTCACATAATCAATTTCAACATTCTAAAGAGAGATCTTAAGAGGGTTTTTGTATCACCTTTTTTTTAAACCACCTTATCTTGTGTGAGATGTCCATAAAAAGTCTTTATGGCAAGCATAAACTTTGCATTTGAATCATGTAGCTAGCCCATCAGAGCTGCACTATTTACAATAGACTTTGAATGTTTTGGAATGTTATTTCAAGAGAAGACCTCAGTGTCTGGTATCTTATTCTACTAGGGTGATTTTCCTAACTTCCAAAGACAATTCAAATGGAAGGATTCAGTTTCCTGATCTGGCGCTTATATACTATTCAGGTTTCACTGGTATATGACAATAAGTCAGAATAATAGCTCTGTGGTCCTTCATTTTGGTTATCAAGTTTAATACTTCTTCTCTCCCATTTTCCTCTGGAGTCTCCAAACACTAAGTTAGTTTTAGCAGTGCATATGTCAACTTTATTATTAATGTGTAAATCCCTGGAGAATATATTGCCAAAATAAGTGAATTTATTCACAGTATTCTAAACTTATCCATTTTTAGTAAACAATGATTCCATACAGGGATGTTACGGTTTTGGCTGACGTTTTTTAGATGTTATTGGATCAAAATTTGCATAAGCAAGAGTATCTCTCAATAATTTGTTGCATCTTAGCTTCAGAGGCTTCATCAAGCACACAATTATCTGTAAACAAAATTCATGCCCCAACACTTCCTCCACTTTAATTTTTACTTAATAGCATTTTCAAGTTGAAGAATTTACGATGAGTGCAGTATCTTACTTTTATGCTGCATTCCTTGTCATTGATTGTATTTAACAACCTGGCTGAAAACATCATGCTAAAAAACAGCCTTGTTTCATTGCACTGCTGTCCTGGTAACTTTGAGATTCACCAATCATCCAGAACCCAGGCAAGCATAGTGTCATGTCATGTAATTGATACATAATACTGATGAACTTCCAAAGGCTACAAAATTTTGACATAATTTTCCATAAATCCTCATAATTGACAATATCAAAGCCCTTAGTCAAATCTATAAACACTATGTATAGATCTGCTTTGCTCCTGGAATTATTCATAGAGTTGTTGGGAAGTAAACCATATTGACTATTCCTCAACCCTTTCTGTAGCCACATTGGCTTTCATGTAGATAACCATGTTTCAGATGAAAGATCAGCCAGTAAGAAGGAATCAGGTAAAAATAATACATTCTTTTCAGATCATCAAGCAATAAGAATTACTTCAACAATGGGCAGTGAATAGATAGATTAAATTTTATTGGAACCTATAGAATCTAATCCTAAAGGAAAAGTAAGTCAAAGAAAAAATGATAGAAACAATCAATAATATCATTGAAGAGAATGGAAACAATGAGATAACATAACAAAATTCTTGGGATACAGTAAAACAAATATTAACATCAATGAAATGGGAAAGAAGAGAACAATAAATTAAGCATGCAACTAAAAAAACTTGATAAAGAACAAATTTAAAATTTAAAATTGAACACTAAATTGGATTCTAAAATTGAAATGCAAAATTAATAAGGTTGAAAGTAAAAGACAAAACCAAAAAAAAAAAAAGCAAAACAAAACACAACTACCAAAATATTGAGCTAATAAATAAATCTGAGCTGGTTTTATGGGGGGGGGGAAGAATAGATATGCTTTCTGTTAATTTGTAAAAATAAGAAAAAAAAAGAAAAAAGAAAGCCAAATATCCAGTATCTAAAAAGAAAAAGGAGAAATTATAACCAATGAAGAAAAAAATTAAAGCAATCATTAGAAAATATTGTACCTTATTATGTGCCTATAAATACCACAAACAGTGAAATTGCTGAATATTTGTGAAAAAAATAATTACCAGACTAACAAATCAAAAAGTAAATGCCTAAATAACCCCATAATAAAAAATAAATTAAAAAAATTATTAAGAAACTCCTCAGGGAAAAAAATATTAAGAGCATATCAGTTCCTGAGTGACTTCAAGCAAACATTTAGAGAACAATTAATTTCAGTACTATATAAACTCTTTGAAAAATAGATGAAGAAGAGACCCTACCTTTTATGGCTAAATACGGCTCTGATATCTAAACCAGGAAGAGCTAAAATGGAGAAAGACAATTATAGATAAATTTCTTTTTTTAAGGAATTATTTTCAAAATATATGCATAGATTATTTTCAATAGTCACTGTTTCAAAACCTTGTTCCAAAAATTTTTCCCTTCCCCCAACCCCTTCTCCTAGACAGCAAGTAAACAAATATTGTTAAACATGCAATTCTTTTATACATAGTTCCACAATTATCATACTGCACAAGAAAAATCAGATCAAAAAAATGAGAAAGAAAACCAAAAGCAAGCAAACAACAACAAAAAGGTTAAAATACTATGTTGTGATCCATATTCAGTACCCACAGTCCTCTCTCTGGGTGCAGATGGCTCTCTCCATCAAAAGAGTATTAACACTGGCCTGAATCACCTTGCTACTGAAAAGAGCCATGGCCATCAGAATTGATCATCATATAGTCTTCTTGTTGCCATGCACAATGATCTACTGGTTCTGCTCATTTTGCTCAACATCAGTTCATGCAAGTCTCTCCAGGCCTCTCTGAAATCATCCTGCTGGTCATTTTTTTTTTTATTTCCAAAACATATGTATGAGTAATTCTTCAACATTAACCCTTATAGATCAATTTCTGAATGAATGTTAATGTAACATTTAAAAAAAATATTGGCAAGGCAATTACAATAATATATCACAAGGATTGCACACTATGACTAAATGGGATTTATATGAGGAATGTATGGTTGGTTCAATAGTAGAAAAACCAACAACAGAATTGACCTTATAAATTAGCAAATTAACATAAATCATATGATTATCTCAATAGATGCTGAATAACCTTTTGAAAAAAAGATGGCAACTAGCTAAATTGATCTACTTCTTTAGTGCCATAGCAATCAAACTCCCAAGAAATTATTTTACAGAACTAGAAAAAACAATAACAAAATTCATCTGGAAGAAAAAAAGATCAAGAATTTTAAGGGAATTAATGAAAAAATGCCAATGAATGTGGTCTAGTTGTGCCAGACCTAAAGCTATATTATAAAGCAGCAGTCACCAATAGCACTTGGTAATGGCTAAGGAATAGAGTAGTTGATCAGTGAACAGATTAGGTTCTCAGTTCAGAACAGTCAATAACTACAGCAGTCTAGTGTTTCACAAACCCAAAATCTGGTGTTTCCAAAGACTCCAACTTTTGGGATAAGAACTTGCTATTTGACAAACACTGCTGGCAAAATTGGAAACTAGTATGGCAGAAACAAGGCACTAACCTGCACCTAACACCCTATGCCAAGATAAGATTAAAATGGGTTCATGATTTAGGGATAAAGAGTGGTATTACAAGCAAATTAGAAGAACATAGCATAGCTTATCTAGCATATCTATGAAGGAAGGAATTTGTGACCAAAAAATGGAGCTCATTATTGAACACCAAATGGATAATTTAGATTCTATTAAAGTAAAAATATTTTTGTACAAACAAAAGTAATGCAGGCAAGATCAGAAGGGAAGCAATAAATTGGGAAAATATTTTTAAATTCAAAGTTCTAATAAATACCCATTTCTAAAATATATACAGAATTGACACAAACATAAGAATTCAAGCCATTCTCCAACTGATAAATGTTCAAACATGAACAGACAATATTAAGATGAATAAATTGAAATTATTTCTAATCATATGAAAAAGTACTCTGTCACGCACTGTTGATCAGAAAAATGCAAATTAAGACAATTCTGGGATACCACTATACACCTGAAGCATAATACATTCTGTTCCAGCATTTTGCCTTTACTCTTTATGTATAACTTGGCTTTAAATGTTTTTCTTGTAAACAATATATTGTAGGATTCTGGCTTTTAATTTACTCTGCTATCCACTTCTGCTTTAAGGGAAAGTTCACTCCATTCACATTTATGATTAAAACTACTAATTCTGTATTTCCTGCCTTCTTATTTACCCCAAATTACACTATTCTTTTTCCTTTTTCCCTTTCCTTCCTGCCAGTACTTTACTTATGAGCACCACTTTTCTCAAGCAGGCTTTCCCCATTAGAGTCCCTCTGCCTTTCTTATATCTTTGCCCTAATATTTCTGTTTTCCCTTTTATTAATTCTATTCCTTCCCTTTCCCCTTTCCCTTCCTAATTTTCCAAAAGGTGAGAGAAGTTTCTGTGTAAAACCAAATTTATCTAATATTCTTTCTTTGAGCCAAATCTGATGAGAGTAAGATTCACACAATGTTCATTCCCATCCCTTCTTTTTTTTTTATTAAAGCTTTTTATTTGTATAACATATGTGTGGGTAGTTCCACAGCATTGATCTTTACAAAGCTTTCCATTACAAATTTAACCCCAGGCCCCTCCCTTCCCCTAGATGGCAGGAAGTCCACTACATGTTAATAATGTTGAAATGCTTCACAAGTTATGCAAGAAAAATCCTATCTACAAGAAAAAAACAAAATCAGAGAAAGGCAACACAATGCAAGCAAATGTCAATAGAGATCATGAAAATGTTACGTTGTGATCCATATTTCATATCCCTCTCTCAGGGTGTATATGGTTTTCTTCAGTGAACAATTGGAACTGTTTTGAGACAATTCTTTGTTGCAGAGAGCGATGTCCATCAGAATTGGTCATCATGTAATACTGTTGTTGCTGTGTATGATGATGTCCTGGTTCTGCTCGTTTCACTCAGCATCAGTTCATGCAAGTCTCTCCAGGCCTCTCTGAAATCGTCCTGCTGGGCGTTTCTTACAGAGCAATAATATTCCATAACATTCATATACCATAATTTATTCAGCCACTCTCCAATTGATGGGCATCCCTTCAGATTCCAGTTTCTAGCCACTACAAAAATGGCTGCCACAAACATTCTTGCACATGTGGGTCCCTTTCCCTCCTCTAAGATCTCTTTGGGATATAGGCCCTGTAGAAACACTGCTGGCTCAAAGGGTATGCACAGTTTGATAACTTTTTGAGCATAGCTCCAAATTGCTATCCAGAATGGTTGGATCCATTGACAATTCCACCAACAATGTATTAGTGTCCCAGTTTTCCCACATCCCCTCCA
>JAJPUD010010914.1:44321-58038 GCA_023553655.1 Myrmecobius fasciatus | reverse complement strand
AAAAAAAAAAACAATGAGATGATTCTGATTCAGGCCAATCCCAACAGTCATGTGATGAAGACAACCACCTGCACCCAGAGAGAGGACTTTGGGAATTCAGTGTAGATCACAACACAGTATTTTTACTGTTTTTGTTGTTATCTGATTGCATTTTGTTTTCTTTCTCATTTTTTCCCCTTTTTGAACTGATTTTTCTTCTGTAGCATGATAATTATGGAAATATCTATAGAAAAATTGCTTATGTTTAACATAGATTGGATTATTTGCCATCTAGGGAAGGGGCTGGGGGAAGGAAGGGAAAAAAAAATTGGAACACAAGGTTTTGCAAGGGTGAATGTTGAAAATTGTCCATACACAAATTTTCTAAATAAAATGATTTAATGAAAAAAAATTAAATTAAAAAAAATCACATTACAGTTTGGTTAGTCATTCCCCAATTGATAGGCATCCCCTTGATTTTCAATTCTTAGACTCTACATAAAAGAGCTGCTATAAATATTTTTGTATAAAGAAATCCTTCCTCCTTTTTTGGATGTCTTTAAGATATAGACTTAGCAGTAGTATTGTTATGTGCATATGCAGTTTTATAGCCCTTTGGCCATAGTTCCAAATTACTCCCCAGAATGGTAGGACCAGTTTACAACTCTATCAACAATGTATTAATGTCCCATTAATTAATAATAATCTTTCTCCACATCCCCTCCAACATCCAACATTTTTCTTTTTTGTCATATTAACTACTCTGATAGGTGTGAGATACCTCAGAGCTGTTTTAATTTGTTTCTCTGATCTATGTCTTAGAGCATTTTTACATATAGCTATAGATAGCTTTGATTTTTTTTAATCTGAAAATTGCCTTATGACTTGTATTTTTAGAAATTTAACTCATATCTGTATTTGAGAAATGAGCCCTTTATTAATGATACTTGTTGCAAAAATTGCCCCCCCCCAGTTTTCTGCTTTCCTTAAAATTTTGGTTACATTCATTTTGTTTGTGCAAATTTTTTTTAAATTTTATATAATTAAAATGATCTCTTACATTTTGTAAATTAAAAAAGACACACTCTTCAGCATTATTCCACATGTGCTCTAACTTTATAAATAAAAATTGTAAAGTTTCATCTCATTTTAAAGGGACACATCAGAGTTATCTCTTACTTTCTTCTCAAGTCAACAGTCAAATTCAATTACAGAATTGTAATTCTTAAATTGCATAACTTAAATGCATAACTTAAAATGTATAATGTTCATGCCTGTCCTCCATTTATATAAAACACAGGCTCTTTCTTACGTGTCTGTCTTTTTCTTTTCATCTTCCAGTGCTCTCAGAGTGAGCTGCAATCTGTCTGTGAGGATTTCCAGTTCTTGTGTCAGTTTATATTCCTCTCGGAACTGCTCTCCCAAAAGAACGAGATCACGGGTAGCATCATGCAAGGGGATGTCACTCAGATAGAGACCTCTCCTCGTGAGGTCATCCAGATTCATCACACTGTTATAAAAAGAAAGCATTGCAAAATTGACACAAATCATCCAACTGAGCAATGGTGGGAGGAGATATCAAAGGTCATTGCCAATTCAAGTAAACAAAGATTATTAAGTATCTACCATGTGTAAGGCTTTCTGCTAAATGCTAAATAGACATTTTGCTTGAGTCTCAACTTCAAGGGGTTCCTCAAACTTATTAAAGAATAATCTGTTTAAATATGGGATGAGAATTTTCAAACATGTGCTTAATTTAATTGTGCTTTATTTCAACTGTCACAGCTGAACCAGATTTTCACTCCAAGACTAGGTGCACTAGCAAAGAAAAAAAGTTAGAAAAGTATTTGTTACAGTAATTTTTAATAGCAAAATTTTATCACAGTTTTGGGAAGTGCTATATTTTATTTTCATGTATCTTCATTTTTAAAACATTATGGCTTTGGACTTCAAAATCTGGAAGCATTCTCAGTCCCTACGGACTTTTAGGAGCCCTTGTGAAGAAGAAAGCAGATTTCTCTGGTCAAATTTCTCTAAAGATATTAGCTGTTTAGAAAATTTTAATGGGAAATAATTAATTCTGCTAGTCCTTAATTAAAAATTGATATGTTTCTGCATCATTACTTTTCAGAAGAGTTTTGGTTATCTGTCATCTATTTTCACCACGAGCAAAGATAAAGATGAGAAAGTCAATTTAGAGACGATTTGTATATTCTAGGGAAAATTCCTAATGCAGAAAGGATCTATACTATTTTGTAAATACAAGTTATTGTAAATTGGAATGTTTATAGTCCTCTTTTTGTATTGCATATCTTTAAGTTCAAAATAATTAAAAAATAATTTTAAAGAATGTATTACATAAATTACTATATATATTAGGAAATTGTAAAGCATCTTATCTAAAAAATATTTTCTCAAAGTCACTTTATAATTATGTCTTTAATGCACTGATCTCAAAATATGTTTTGCCTGTTATACATTAAGTTGCATACATTTTTACTACACAAATTGTTACATCTATATAAAGCATTCCCCAGAGAACTCAATGGCAAAAAATAAAAGAAAATACAAATAAATATCCCTTAATATTCTTTATTTTTATTAGAACAGTTTCACAGATTCCTTCCACATTAACTAAGAATGCAAACTTTTAAAATAACTTCATTTATCCAGTTGTTTCAGTTATATCCAATTCTTTGTTGGCACCATTTGGGATTTTCTTGACCAAAATATTGGAGTGGCTTGCCATTTCTTTCTCCAGCTCATTTTTCAGATGAGGAAACTGAGGTAAATAGGGGCAAGTGACTTGCCCAGGATCACACTACTAGCAAGTGTTTTAAGTCAGATATGAACTCAACAGGGGCAGCTAGGTGTCGCAGTGGATAGAGTACCAGCCCTTAAGTCAGGAAGTCCTGAGTTCAAATCTGACCTCAGACACTTAACACATTTTAGCTGTGTGACCCTGGGCAAGTCACTTGACCCCAATTGCCTAAGCAAAAAACAAAACAAAAAACTTAACCAGATATGAACTCAACTCTTCTTGACTCTGTCCACTGTGCCATTTAATAATATCTTTATTGGCTCACTAATACTTATAATCAAATTAAATGCAAACAATGCATCAAATCTGTTACCAGAGTTTTAACTGTATGGAAATTTAGATGCTATATCAAGTAATGCATTTTTTAAAAATTAAAACTATCTGTTTTCTGAAACACTTTATTAATTAGGCTTAGATATATGAATAAGCAGCTAGGTGGCATAGTGGATAGAATGCTGAGCCTGGAGTCAGGCTCATCTTCAAATCTGGCCTCAGTGAGATCCTAAGTAGGTCATGTTGCCTTGTTTGTCTCAGTTTCCTCATTTATAAAAGGAACTGGGGAAGAAAATTGCAAACTACTCTAGTATCTCTGTCTAGAGCTCTGCGAAGAAAATCCCAAATGGCTCACAAAATTTGGACACAATTGAAAAATGACTAACAAGAGAAAAATGACTGACAAGCAATAACAGAAAATTCCTGTAACTTTTAGCCATTCAAGTCCCTTGCATTTGCTTGTACATATACATATGGATATGTTTTTATATTATACAAAACCTATAATTGCTTTATGATTTCAGTGCTTTATCACTGAGTTTGGGATCAAGTTTTTTTATAAATCTAAAAACACCAAAGTTCCTTTTTGCAATTATTAAGATGCAGAAAATAAAACACATTTTAAATGACTTCTCTTTAGTTCAGTAAATTTAGACATCAAATTACTTAATTCTAGATGTTGGGCACAACCTTTAAAAAGTCATCAATATATAATCGTAATTTAGAGTGTAAGGACACATGCTAACCAAATTATATTGCAGAGGGCAAAATAAGGGGAGTTCAATATTATTTCAGGCACCTAAAGAATAATTATCTGTTGTAATAACCTTGGAGAACACAGGAAAAGAATGCTCTCTGCTTCAGGTAAGTAGATCATTTGCCCCTTAAGGCGTAAGCAGCCAATCTCCGCCCCAGTCAATTCATCTTCACATTCCAGCTTCTCCACATCCAATAATCCTTCCTTAAGTAAACAAACCACAACTATTAGTACACATTAATCAGATTCTTTCTGTTCAGGATGTCTATACTTAACTGTCCTTTTGGAAGCTTCAAAATAGAGTATTTCTAATATAAACATAACAATGATTAAAAGGACATCAGTTAGGGTTAGGGCACAGCACAAAGTTAGCAACCTTTCTCACTTCACACTGGCAACCAGAAATGGGACCAGCTGTAAATGCTTTAAGTATATGTTGTAACAAAAAGCCTTTGAAAAAATATTTTAGGTAATTGAAATAGAATGGAAAGTAAGTATTACAGAAAACAAATATATCCTTCAACTCTGGCTTCTTCTTGGTAACTCTTTTTGTTCCATATTTATAAGCCTGAAATTCAATACTAATGGCCATAGATCAGTACAATTAAAAGGATATAGTAAAAGGGAAAAAGACAATACATTCTCCTTTTTATGTAAGTGTGCACAGAACACGGGAGAAAAAGTATATTCTCCTTTTATGTAAGGGTCCATGAGGATATGGTAGGTATTTTAGACAATTAAAACCCTTCTGGAAAGAGAAACTTAAGAGTTACATTATATTTTATGAATAGATTGGAAGTTCCAATACTCCACCTCTCCTCCCCCATAATAAGGATCCACTTAGGGGAATAATAGGCAGGTTGGTTATATAAAAGCAAAACCAGAATGCCAAGGCAAAATTCAATTCAATTCAACTCCTTTGGGCCTTAATTTCCTTATTTACAAAAAAAAAAATAGAGTTTAGGATAGATTAGGTTAACTCTGAAATATCTTCTAGTTCTAATATCTATAATTCTATAATCTTACAAACAAATATTTATTTAGCAACCACTACATGCAAGACATTGTACTGGATAATGTAGATAACAAAACAAAAAGAATGCAAGCTTTTAAGAGCTTAAATTCTACTTAGGTGGGGGCTGGGAGAAGGAAAGAGGGAAATGATACATCTTGTACACAGGCAAGTTTCCTGTCCACTGATTAATTAATCAGTATCAAGAAAAATAACTGACAAAAGGGTAAAGTTGGAATTGAACTTAATTTTTATAAACCAAGTTTATTTGAAGATTGAGATTTCTAGCTAATGGGATTTAGAGTATTCATCATGTAGATCAACAATACCAACACTAATTTATTGCTTTACTATTGAGTATTGCTTTTTTGCAATTCTACAGTACCCATTTCCTAATATCTAATAACTTCTATTTTCCCCTCCCAATAATTTCAGTTTGTTATTTACCAACATAAAGAAAATTTCAAAAAATTTACCTTGCTTCTCAAGACAAATACAGTGTTGATATGTGAGAGGATCCCATGGAAACTGATGTCAATATGAGGACGAACCAGAGAGAAGACAGATAATAGGCTGCAATTTCCAGGCTGAAGCTAAAATATAAGGAAAAATAAAACAGAACTCAAATAATGAGAGACAAACATTTTATATAATTAGAAATTTTTATATTACTTAACTGACAGTATAAGTGATATTAGTTCTTAGTCACTTTATTAGTCTCATAGGCTATACTGTCATAAAATTTTGAAGAAAAAAAATAAATTCAACTAAAGGTCAGACTGAACCAACGCAATAATAAACATGGAGCCAAATGTTTGGAACCAAATGGAATTGGAATAATTTCTATTCCAATACAAATTACTTTAAAATGAACCTAAAAAGAGGGAAATTGACTTTTAATGAGCAAGCAGGGGTGGGAGGTTAGTACTTATATTTTTAAAATTAGATTTTAACATAATTTTAAATAAACTATTTCAAATTTTAGAGGATCTCTTCCATGATTGTATTAATTATCCTTGGTTCTATGACAAAAACAACAAAAGTGGGCAACTACCATATATTTTCTTATCTGTAACAAAAGCTGAGTTTGGTTGTCCTCCAAATTGAACAATTTAGTATCTGATTATGGCAACTAATTTTACAGTGAATAAGTTGGGATTTTACCAATACAACTGAATCTAAAATACAAGAAGAGGTTCAAAAACCAGACAATGGAGCAGTGAAAAAAGCATTCAGCAAGTTTCATTAGATTTGCTACTTCTTTCACATTATCCAATGTAATCTTTACTTTTCTCGTTTTATTTTATACTGTCTTTCATGCTACTCCCCTAAATGTTCTTTATCTCCTTCTAAGATGCCCTTAGATTTTATTTTGAAGCTTTTGTCCTAAATGATTTGTTACATGAAAATTATTCTCTTTAATAATTAAAAGTTTCTAGTCACTTCAATTCCTCATTTTGGTCCTTAATTGATCATTGGTCCTCAAAAGGCCATCCAAAATGAAAAACATTAAATAGATATGAGTGTGTGGAAAGGGGCAACGGAAGGTAAGAAAGTTAGATCACAAAATAAGCTTGTTTTCCTCATCTATGTAGTAAAATTCTTCCCCTTCTCCCTATGTAGTATGTCCACTTGTTATCCAAGCAACTATATATATGCACATTATAAAATAGCAAAGAAAATAATACTGTATATTTCAAAATACATGCTTCATATATCCATGTCATACAAAAAAGCTTTGTTTTGAAGTACCATAAAACTTTCCTAAGGAAAAAAATGTTAGAAAGAAACAAAATTCAATTTTTAGATCCTGTGGCACAATGAAAGAATTATATAATTTTACCTGGGGAAGCACTCTGTATATGGCATTTCCACACTGAGTTACTACTAGATCCCTGTCAAATATTATATGAAAAGGAAAAGCTTTGCAGAAAGTATAAGGGCTGATGCGGGATTCCTGGGTACCATTTTCTTCAAATCTGTCAAGATCTTCATAAAAATCCTCTTCTTTAGATTCCTTTTCTTCAATTAAAAATTGTGTGTGGTCACATTCTTCATTTCTTTGCTGAATAACCTGTTCAAAAGGGGGAAAAAATTTATAGATAGTACTAGTGATCTGCTTTTCATTGGCATAATTAAAATATAGTATCTTCTAGAACATAAAGATAATTGGAACAAAAAAGATTTTCACTATGAATTAAAATGCTTACATACGTATACAAGCTCAATATATACTTGAAACAAAGAAAAAATGTTCAAACAAATACATATATTTCTTTTTTCACTTATGTTCAATTAATTAGGAGGCAGAATAAACATTTACAATGAAATTGTAATTCTGAGGAATTATCACATTAAAAAATATGCCTACGTCTCTTAATGAAAACCAACTATTTCTACATTCTTTGTTTCCCTTAAAAGGTTAGTATAAGCACAAGAATCATCTCAGTATATTTTACTCAGAATATTACCAATATGTGAATTTATTACCCATTTTAAAAATTCTTGATCAATAATAAATATTTATAAGATGCTCCAATTATGGAAAAATAAAGTGTAGAAAGTTAAGATTATTTTGTTCCTTAATATAACTTCATTGTTGTGAAGTTATGGAAATAAGTATAGCTTTGGGCAAGAAGTCTAATTGGTTTTGTTAATTATTCAAGGATTTGAATATTAGTTATAGTTTGAACTTACTGCTACTGTAATGAATATAACTTGAATGAATGAAAACTAGAAAAAATAAAAATAGCACCTTAATTTATAAAATGCTTCAAAATTTGCAAAGTGCTTTAGAAATATCTCATTTTGGTTTATTAATTTTTTCTAATGAATGAATGGACTTTGTAGGTCATATTCATAGACTCACCTGTATTACTTAAGTTTCTGCTGTTTTCAATGCTTATTATCCTGTACAATTCTTTCCCATTTTTTTCCTCTTTTAAATTCTCTACAAATAATCTATTCACTCTATGGTAGAGGCCTAATTTAATAATTGGGAGAGTAACAATGCAAAACTTGGGCTATCCAATCTTTATTTTCTGCTTTAGGAAAATAACCAGATCATCTCCTTTTCTAGACAACTATGTTATTAAAAATCATTCTTATAGTATTTCTCAAAAAAGTACTTTTCTCTGGAAATATGCTGCCATCTACTGTCATTTAATTTACCTTTGATTTTAATTCTTCTAGAATTGCAATATTCTTTGACTCATAGTCATATAGTATATATCCAAGGGAATACTGTCATTAAAATGTAGACTTCTATGATAGAGCACTTTGAAATTCAGGAGAGATCAGTGAAATTTGTTAAATCTTTTCCTCCTATTCATTTTGGGAGACAGCTGAATCTATCTGCAATATGTTTACATACACATACAGTCATTATATACAGTTGGGAGGCTTTCTACTCAAATGCATGCCATAGTTTTGGGCCATATGGATTGTTAACTTATTCTATTTTGAGTGGCTATAGAACTCACTGAGATTCACTATATTGATCCCAATACTCAATAGCATCAGTACTATATCATTTATAAATAAAGACCGTCTGGAAAATGAATCTCATTATCTTCCATTGACTAAAATAAAATAATGTATAACTTTATTTTCATTATATGCTTAAAGAAGTAGACACCTAGGACTTCCATGAGCCAAGATAGTCAAGTAATCAGTAAATTACTGTAATTCTTTCATATTCACCTCCAAAGAACCATAAAATAGTATCCCAAAATAAATTCTGAAATGGCAGAGCTGCAAAAAAATGGGTGAAGCAATTTTTTAGCCCAAGCAACTTGAAGATGGACAAGAAAGGGGTAAAAGGAGAGCCAGTCCAGGACATGAATCATCTTGGCAAGCCAGCAGCATACCCCACCTTAGCAAAGCAGTGGTAGATCTTGAGTCTCAGTGTGGTGGAGCAGGCAAATACCAACACCAGAACACCTACCCCCTACATGCTTTAGCATAGTCAGTGGAATGACTCCAAGTGCCATCATAAGCTTCAGCATAACCCCAGGAAATAAGCAGGTGCCAGAAGCCAAACCACCATGTACTTCATATAGTCACAGGGAAATACAGAAACATCTCTTTTCTCCCTAAGCACACAGTAGACTCCACCACTAAGACCCAGGTTTAGCAATAGGTAAGCTGCCAGATCCCTAAGGCTACCAGAAGCACCAGTCACCTTCATTGAAACCTCCTTAGTGCAGCACCAGACATGATGGCCCCCATGGGTCTCAAGACAACATTAGTGCAGCAATAAACAGTCAGGACCTGTAGCTTTTATCATAAGAAACCTAAGATAGTATCCCTTCCACGCTGAAAGTGGAGCTAAAATTTAATTGAAAAGAAAAGGCAAAAAAAAAAAAAAAAAAAAAAACATGATCAAAAACCAACAACAACAAAAAGAATCTGTCACCATAGTCATTATGGTGACAGGGAAGATCAAGACACAAACTCATATGAAGAAAACAATGGAAAAGCACCTACAGGCAAAACCTCAAATTAAAAACAGGAAGAGATCTCAAGTCCAGAAAGAACTTACAGAAGAACTCAAAAAACAGCTTTAAAATCATATAAGTAGAAGAAAAAATGGAAAAAATGAATGAGAGCAATGAAAAACAATTATGAAAAAAGTGTCAATAGTTTGGGGAAACAAATTACTGATTAAAAGGTAAAATCGTCCAAAAGGAAAAAGAGATTCAAAAATCCACTGAGGAAAAAAAAAAAAAAAACTCCTTCAAAAGTACAATTGGCCAAATGAAAAAGAGAGTACAAAAGATAACTGAGGAAAACAACTCCTTAAAAGTCAGATTTGGGCAAGCTAATGACTCTATGAGACATCAAGAATCAAATAAATTCAAAAGAAAAAAATAGAAGAAAATGTAAAATACCTTACTGGTAAAACAATTAACCTGGAAAATAGATCTAGGAGAGACAATGTCAGAATCACTGGATTACGTGAAAGCCATAATGAAAAAAGAGGACCCAAACCACATCTTTCAAGAAATTATCAAGAAAATTGTCCTGATGTCCTGGAATCAGATGCCAAAATAGGCCTTTGAAAGAATCCATTGATCACCTCCAGAACAGATCTTAAAATAAAAATTTCAAGGAACATTATGGCTAAACTTCAGAACTATCAGGTAAAGGAAAAACACTGCAAGTAGCCAGAAAGAAACAACTCAAATACTGAGAAGCTACAATCAGGATTATACAGGGCTTTGCAGTCGCCACATTAAAGAATCAGAGGGCAGTAGAATATGATATTCTAGAAAACTAAAGAACTAAGACTACAACCAAAAATCACTTCCCTGGCAAAATTAAGCCTAATACTTCAAGGGGATGGGGGAAGAAAGGTCATTCATTTAAACAGAAAGAATTCAAACTCTCATAAGGAGAAGACCAGAATTGAACAAAAAATTGATCTGCGATATCAAATCCCCAGAAAAGTCTAAATAGGTAAAAAAGGAAAAGAAAACATAAGGGACTTAATGGGTACATCACTACATGGGAAGATGACACAATTAAAAATTTTTCCACAATAGCACACTAGAAGGAAAATACAAAGACAGAGAGTATGCATATAAGGTGGATTTGAGAGAATGACAAAAAATAAGAGATAACAAATTGGGGTACATTGGGTACAGAAGGAAGGGAAGGGTAGAATAGGGTAAATTATTTCATTTAGGGGTAGGAAACAGCTACTTCAGCTAAGGGAAGTATGGGAAAGTGGGCCATCAGCATATCTTTTTTTTGTAATTAACTAAATTTTTATTTAATAACAAAAGTAACAATAAAGATTTTTGGCATGTCCATTTAATGAAGTTAGATGATTATAGGACCAAACAGAAAAAATATTTCTTCAGCCATTCATGCTTTAGCTTCATCTTTAAGTAGCAAGTAAATGTGTGACACCATTGAAAATGACTGGAGAATAAAATGTTCTGTTTACTCAAAGTTTTATTTTATGAAAATCTGCAACTTTAGGACACATACTCTCTTTTTTGTATATTCCCTTGGCATCTTCTTTTTTTTTATTAAAGCTTTTTATTTGTATAACATATGTATGGGTAGTTCCCCAGCATTGATCTTTACAAAGTTTTCCATTACAAATTTTACTCCCAGTCCCCTCCCCTCCCCTAGACGGCAGGAAGTCAACTACATGTTAATAATGTTGAAATATTTGACAAGTTATGCAAGAAAAATCCTATCTACAAGAAAAAAAAAAGAAAATCAGAGAAAGGCAACACAAGGCAAGCAAATATCAATAGAGATCATGAAAATGTAACGTTGTGGTCCATATTTCATATCCCTCTCTCTGGCTGTATATGGTTTTCTTCAGTGAACAACTGGAACTGGTTTGAGACAATTTTTTGTTGCAGAGAGCCATGTCCATCAGAATTGATCATCATGTAATATTGTTGCTGTGTATGATGATCTCCTGGTTCTGCTAGTTTCACTCAGCATCAGTTCATGCAAGTCTCTCCAAGCCTCTCTGAAATAGTACTGCTGGTCGTTTCTTACAAAGCAATAATATTCCATAACATTCATATCTCATAATTTATTCAGCCACTCTCCAACTGATGGGCATCCCTTCAGTTTCCAGTTTCTAGCACTACAAAAAGGGCTGCCACAAACATTCTTGCACATGTGGGTCCCTTTCCCTTCTCTAAGATCTCTTTGGGATGTAGGCCCAATAGAAACACTGCTGGGTCAAAGGGTATGCACAGTTTGATAACTTTGTGAGCATAGCTCCAAATTGCTCTCCAGAATGGTTGGATCCTTTCACAGTTCCACCAAGAATGTATTAGTGTCTCAGTTTTCCCACATCCCCTCCAACATTCATCATTATCTTTTCCTCTCATTTTAGCCAATCTGACAGATGTGTAGTGGTACCTCAGAGTTGTTTTAATTTGCATTTCTCTGATCAATAGTGATTTGGAGCAACTTTTCATATGACTAGAGATGGTTTTAATTTCATCATCTGAAAATTGTCTGTTCATATGTCTTGACCACTTATCTATTGAAGAGTGGCTGGAATTCTTATATATATGTGAGACAGTTCTCTATATATTTTAGAAATGAGACCTTTATCAGAACCATTAAATGTAAAGATTTCCCAATTTGATGCTTCCCTCCTAATCTTGTCTGCATTAGTTTTATTTGTACAGAAACTTTTTAAATTAATATAATCAAAATTATCCATCTGGTGTTCAATTAGGAGTTCCAGATCTTCTTTGGTCATAAACTTATTCCATCTCCACAGGTCTGAGAGGTAAACTATATTATGTTCCTCTAACTTGCTTACAAAATCACTCGTTATATCTAGATCATGAACCCATGTAGATCTTATCTTGGTATGTGGTATTAGGTATGGGTCAAGCCCTAATTTCTTCCACACTAGTTTCCAATTTTCCCAGCAGTTTTTGCCGAATAGTGAGTACTTATCCCAAAAGCTGGGGTCTTTGGGTTTATCGAACACTAAATTGTTAAGGTTATTGCCTAGATTGTCCTGATAACCTATCCTGTGCCACTGATCAACTGCTCTATTTCTTAGCCAGTACCAAACGGTTTTGATGATCGCTACTTTATAATATAGTTTTAGATCTGGTAGAGCAAGGCCACCTTCATCTGCCTTTTTTTTTCATTAATCCCCTTGAAATCCTTGACCTTTTGTTCTTCCAAATGAACTTTGCTACTATTTTTTCTAGATGTGTAAAATAATTTCTTGGGAGTTTGATTGGTATGGCACTAAATAAGTAGATTAGTTTGGGTAGCATTGTCATTTTTATTATGTTCACTCTGCCTACCCATGAGCACTTAATATTTTACTAATTGATTAGGTCTGATTTTATTTGTGTGGAAAGTGTTTGGTAGTTTAGTTCGTATAGTTTCTGACTTTTCCTTGGCAGATAGATTCCCAAATATTTTATCCTATCATCCATTATTTGGAATGGAATTTCTTTTTGTATCTCTTGCTGCTGAACTTTGTTGGTAATATATAAAAATGCTGATGATTTATGTGGATTTATTTTGAATTCTGCAAATTTGCTAAAGTTGTGAATTTTTTCTAGTAGTTTTTTAGTTGAGTCTCTAGGGTTCTCTAAGTATAACATCATGTCATCTGCAAAGAGTGATAATTTGGTTTCTTCATTACCTACTCTGATTCCTTTTATCTCTTTTTCTTCTCTTATTGCTAAAGCTAACATTTCTAATACAATATTAAATAGTAATGGTGACAGTGGGCAGCCTTGTTTCACTCCTGATCTTACTGGGAATGGTTTTATTTTGTCTCCATTAAATATGATGCTTGCTGATGGTTTTAAAAAGTTGCTACTGATCATTTTAAGGAAAAGCCCATTTATTGCTATACTCTCTAGTGTTTTTAATAAGAAAGGATGTTGGCTTTTATCAAATGCTTTTTCAGCATCCATTGAGATAATCATATGGTTTTTGTTTGTTTGGTTATTAATATAATTAATTATGCTGATAGTTTTCCTAATATTGAACCAGCCCTGCATCCCTGGTATAAATCCTACTTGGTCATAATGTACTATCCTGGGGATGACTTTCTGTAATCTCATTGCTAATATCTTATTTAAAATTTTTGCATCAATATTCATTAGGGAAATTGGTCTATAGTTTTCTTTCTCTGTTTTCACCCTACCTGGTTTAGCTATCAGCACCATATCGGTCTCATAGAAGGATTTTGGCAGTATACCTTCTGTCCCTATTTTCTCAAATAGTTTGTATAGTATTGGAATTAGTTGTTCTTTGAATGTTTGGTAGAATTCACATGTAAATCCATCTGGCCCTGAAGATTTTTTCTTAGGGACTTGGTTAATAGCTTGTTCTATTTCTTTTTCTAATATGG